>SNQJ01S0142745.1:0-12364 GCA_010110895.2 Picea sitchensis
CCATTGCGAGGATAGTATTGAGAAAGTAGGTTCTCATGTGCCTATACATCAGATCAAAAACCTACCACTCAAAGTGATAGTTCTACTCATTGGGCCTATTACTGGATTTGCGAATTTGCATCAGGCTTCCCGGGCGCACATGCTTTGTGAAGTACAGTGCTTAAATGCACAAATTTTCGACTGGAGTAAAACCATGGTGGATTGTATGAAGAGACATCTAACAGAGTGTCAAATACAAGACCATCGAAACTTCAGGTTTGGGATAGTTTTGTGTTCCTTTTTCTTCGAGAGGGTACCCAGTCTCAATCCTCGAGAGACTATATGAGGGCACGAGGCCTCTCTCCCAATGCTGTGCAGGTGGGTGGCATTTTTGTCGCGACAGGGGGAGGGAGGACCATCGAGGCCTTTGATGACAAGTTTTTTGACTGGTGGGCATGAAAAGTTTTGGCAATACAGGACTACCCCTATGCCAGGATCAATTGTTTTAGGGATCTTAACATGCTTGTACCTCCCGAAGAGGAGCGAGGAGAGATGGGTTAGTTTTATTTTCAAAGTTATCTAATTTTAATGTCTTTATATATATATTATTTTTTTGTATACCAGATTATTTGACACTTATGTATCTCTTATGTACAAATGTGGGACCAGTGCATCCAACAGACTTCTCGAGGACTAGGCAGCATCCTTGACCAGAGGTAGGACCAACTGTAGTCACTAGACTAGCAGTAGTAGTAGGGGGGCCTCCAGCCGAAGAGGTTGGAGGATTATTGATACGGGTAGAGTGGAACTTCACCATGCTCACTCGTACAGTCCCTATGGCGGAGATTGAGAATCTCCCACCATTGATGCAACCTCACGTAGTTGGGGTGCCACGGACCTAGGTCCAACTCTTCCGTTGTTTGGCAAACACTGTTGTTCACTATGGTAGGGCCAACAAGCCTTGCCCTTAGCTATGTTGGACTACTTACCTGCCAAGATCACTTTTTGTATTATTTTGACGGCATAATCCCCGTGACTCTTACTGGACATATTTTTGAGGCCCTTGCGCCCACCCATGTACTCTGATATTTTGATATATATATATATATGCATATTTACATATTTTTATGTTTTATAGATTACATCTATTTTACAAATGTATTTACATGTGCATGTGTGTGTTTATTATTACATGTGTGAAATATGCCAATCTAATACATGATTAGCTAGAGTATCTGTGATTTGATATAATCTCCTAAGAACATGGATATACGTAATGTAATCAAAGCTTCGTTCTAAGAGACATACCCTAAGGAACCGTTAGTGTAGCATAGGATCGTAAACATGGTAAACCCCATTTAACTGAGACACAACCAGTTGAGCATCTAATTAGACCCGGGGTGAGAGATACCATGCGATAAAGCATCATGAAGAAACTCTAATACTGTGTTGTATTCGATGACATTGTTTGTGGCGTCACCTAAACAAATACCTCTTGAAGATAGAAACTGGCCCTGAGGTGTGAAAATAACCCAAGTTGTGGAAGAAAGCCTCTGAGTGTGGCGGCTAGCGCCATCCGCAAACCCAACGAACAACTCTGATTCACTTGACATATGCCACAGTGAAAAATATGACATAAAAAATGACACGTCCATAAAACCAAAAAGACAAAAACTAAAAAGAAAAATGTATAAGACTATACATATGTTACAAGAAGTCACCCAAGGCGACCTACCTATGAGTAATACTTCTTGAGGTAGAGCCCATTTCTAGGCTCTTCCAAAGCATTTCCCTCAAAGTCTACCAGACGATAAGTGCCCTTATTTAGAACCTCCTTCACGATGAAAGGTTCAAACCACATGGGTTTGAACTTGCCTGCCCCCAGGGGGTATTTATCTTGGTCATAGACTAGGACAAGGTCGCCTTAAGAGAAAATACGAGGACAGACAGACCAATCATAATGACACTTTACTTTTTTTTTGTGAACCTCGTTAGCCAAGGCTTCATCTTGATGCTACTCATCTAGTTATTCAAGATATAATAAACGCTCTTCAAGTGGTGAAGTGTCTGACAATAACTGTACTGCGAATTTTAGAGAGGGTATATGACACTCTATAGGAAAGACTGCTTCCAGCCCATAAATGATTTGAAAATGTGAGAAACTGGTTGCAGTCTTAACAGACATTTGGTAGGCCCATAATGTCGAGTACAACATCAAATTCCAATTTGACTTGGCCGAATTGATCATTCGCTGGAGAATAGTCTTAAGGGATTTATTCACAACTTCCACCTGACCATTTTCTTGTGGGTGGTAGGGCGACAAATGTTCTTGCCTCAACCCAAGCTTTGACATTAAATTGGAGATCATTTTTTTCTGAAAGTGACTTCCATGGTCAGTGACAATCTCTCTCGGGACGTCGAACCTTGCTATTATCTGGTTAAGAAAAAAGAGAGTTGTTGTCTCGCCATCATATTTAAACATTGGCATAGCTTCAACCCACTTCGTGAAGTACTCTACTGCTACGATGATATAACGGTGCCCCCTTGTGGAAGGAGGGCTGCATGTAGCGTAATCAATCCCCCACTTGGTGAAGGGACCAACTGTGATGACGGGAAACATTGCAGTGGGGTGTGCCCTCATATTCTGAGAGAAGATCTAACACGAGTGGCACTTCTTGACCGATTCAACACAATCTTTGATTAATGTCGGCCAAAATTAACCGGCTCGTAGAATCTTTTCGGTTGTTTCCAACCCATACAAATGACCACCACATGCTAGTGTGTGGAAATCATTAAGAACAATTTCCTCTTCTTCATGAGTGAGACACCGATGAAGGATGCAATCTACACCTCGATGATACAAAGTGTCCTCGAGTATGAGATAGTTCTTGGCCTGATGGCATATACAACGATGCTCATCACAAGAGGCAGAGGTGGGGCACTTCAAATTCTAGAGATAGACTAGTATATCTCCATGCCAGGGGTCCGAAGATGCGATCAAAAAAATATCTCCTTTGATAGGTGACTCCTCGGGTATAAAATCACTTGATTCGACCAGAAGTTATGAAATGAGTTTCGCGAACACCAACGAATTTTTGGATTTCGCTGAGACAAAATCCAAGTTGAATTATTGGAGGATAACTATCCATCTACTGATATTTCCACCGATTACATGTCGTGTCATCACGTATTGAAATGGATTCACAACAGCAATGATGGTGGTCTTGCGAAATAAGATGTAATCACGGAACCGCTTGATAGCATGAATGAATGCCAATGCAAGTTTTTCAACGTGGGAATATTTGAGTTCTGGTCCAAACAGGCCTCGACTTAGGTAATAGATCATGTATTTTGAGAGAAAATCATCCTCATGAACCAAGACCATGCCGATTGTCGACTCTGCAGCGGCCAAGTACAATACAAAATCCTTATTATAATTGGGTGGCCGAGGTAGAGGGGTAGACGTGAGGGCGCATTTCAATGCTTCGAAAGAGCATTGAGTGGCTTCGTCCCAATGAAAAGGAACATCCTTCTTCAGTAAATGCATGAAACCCTTTGTGATCTCGACATAGTTTGAAAAGAAATGTCATAAGAAGTTTGCTTTTCCCTGTAAACTCTGAAGATGAGGGATTGTACACGGGGGAGGCAATTGAACTATGACCTCAACCTTTAGAGGATCGACCATGATCCCTATTGCCGAAACTATGAAACCCAACAGGTGACCCATTGTAACACAAAAACTGCACTTGTTTGGATTGAAGCGAATCCGGTAATAGCGACATCGCTCAAAGATAAGTTGGAGGTGTGATGGTCAATTAGCTCTCTTACGATATCATGATGCTAAATCATCAATATAATCCTTGACTACGTGTTTGAGTTCGTGGAAAGAAAAAGACATGGCCCGCTGAAAAGTAGCTCCATCATTTTTCAGACCAAAAGGCATCTTCCAATAAGCGAATGTACCCCACGGATAAAAGAAAGCAGTTTTGTGTTGGTCTTCGGGTTTGATCTGTATCTGATTGTATCCCGAAAAACCATCCATGAAAGAAAAGGCCTTGCACCCTACACATTCATTGACTATCTGGTCAATAAATGGCATGGGGAAATTATGCTTTAGACAGGCTTTGTTAAAATCATGGAAGTCCGTACATACGTGAATTGTATCCTATTTTTTGTTGAATGACATGGGATTTGACACCCATTGAGTCAATTGAATGGGGTAGATTAAACCAACTTTGAGTAGTTTCTCTAATTCAGCCTTAATAGATGCTACTTTCCTAGGATTAATTGGACAAATCTTCTATCAGACCGGCTTGGTGTTGGAATAGGAGCAGACCTAGGGTTCAACGCTACAACAATGCACCAACAAAACCCTAACTACTAGCCCTTTCAGAAACACCTGTGAAGTAGATGAAGTCTCACCCGAGGTAGAGGAAAGGGTGGTTGCAGGACTTAGGTGTCTGCAACCTTAGCAGGGACATAGATCTATGATTAAAACACTTAATACGACACTTAGCACCATTAGTTCATCCTTATCTAACCAATATCTACTCCACAGAGAAAATAGAGCATTGCAACATTCACCCTGATCTAATGTATATAAGCACTTAACAAAGGAATTAGATCAGATCTAGTAGATTCAAGCACTAAGCCAGGTCACATATGTCATATCTAGCATCCAGATTCATCATAAGCACAAAGCATAAACATATCTATCTATCTATATCAAATCACTTAGCACATAACACATAAACACATCAAAACATCGCACAGACTAGAATAACACAGTATTTACGTGGTTCAACCCCACCCTGTGGCTATGTCCACCAACTCTTCTTCTTTATTATCTTCAATCAATTATCTACATGCATCGAGCCAAAAACCCTTACTCTGCATAAGATAGGAGATCTGTTCAACTCGCTAGATCCTCCTTCCTTCTGTTACAACAAAAATCCCTCCGTAGTCTCTTATAATGACTTGCACTTGGATCTACAATTCTCACACAGTATGCACAAAGCCTTATACTTATTGATCACATAGATCCCATTCTTAGAACTTAGCCAATCTTGAACAATAATTGCACACTATTCCACTACTTCTTACATTTCCTAGCCTTCTATTTATACATACAAAATAGGCCTAAACATGGGTAAACCCATGGGAAAACATCCCATTCCTGTTACATATTCCCAAATCCCAAAAAGGACCCAAACGGGGGCTGAGATCCCATGATCTCTGCTTCGTCTTGCGCTCTATCTTCGATAGGCTGTCAAAGTCCCAAAATAGGTCAGCTTGACCAAGGATCTCTCAAAACTTGGTGAAGGGCCAACATGCCCCCAACACTCACCTGTGACTCATCCCGAGTCACTCTGGTCTCACTAGTTCTGCTTTGAGTGCCTCAAGATTGGCTTGAGCTGCTTCGACTTACTATTGTGCTACGACTTGATTTTCAGTGAACTCGTGGATGACTTCATCATTGATAGGTCCCTCTAGATGTTGTTATGCTATAGTGACAACCTACTCTAACTCTTCTCCTTGGCCTTCTACCTCTGTAAACAACTGATATTCCTTATCTTGCACAGGTTGGAATTTCTGAGTTATCTCCATAACTCTACTCTGGATAGTATGGATTTGTTGTTGTTTAGTTCATTTCTCTTGGGAGCGCTTCATTCTTTCCACAACTAATAGGGACTTCAGTTGTACCTATATCACTTCATCTTGGTACTTCGCCTCTTGGAGCTTACGACTCCAGTGCTCTTAAATCTGGACTCTCAATGAGTCACTCATATGTCAGGGCACTGCGATCACTCAGTTGTTTACATTCTAGGGTAAGAGCCTTGATCCGTTCAACTGTGCTCCTGGCATTTTCTTCTCTTTGGTCCCTTATATCTTGTGGGGTCTCGGGTACTGCACGTAGTTCCAAATATTCTATGCATTGTTGTAGTTGTTGGATCACTTCTTCAAGTTTCACTACCTGCTATGGAACTCACTCTTCAGCCTGTACTTCTACGACTTTCATAGAGAGAAGTGCTCTGTTGACCATTTCCTTTACTTCGAGTTGCTCCGTGAACAACTGTTCCTTTTATTGCTGTAGTCGGGCTTTTTCTTCATCAAACTTCTCTTGGAGAACAATATTTTCCCATTCTGTAGCATTGCGTTTCTCTACAAGGACTCCTTGTACTTGTGCCAAAGCCTGGGTGGCTTGCTATGTTTCTTCGTGTGCTTGTCGAAGACGAGATTCGATTGTATCAGCTAGGCGGTGGAGTTGACCTGGCTCATCTCCCAATTCTGGTTCTCCTGGCGCAGTGGAGACTGTGCAGCTGGGATGTAGGGCTTGTTATACCCCTTGGAGTTCAATATCGATTCAATCATACATATACTCTTGCTTTTCTTCTTGTTTCTCTTCTATTTCCAGTGAAGCATCATTGATGGATGCTACGAGAAAGTTGAAGTCATCATAGGTGAGGACGGTCTGCATCTTGGTCATGGTGGCCATCGATTTCTTCTGGAAAGAAGGTTTCATAGGTGAACCTTTCCTCTTATTCATGGGATTAGCCTCGTCACCTTGCTTCTGTTCGACCTCTTTGTCATTAAACTCTTCACCATCACCTCCTTTCTTTGGTGAGATGGAAGTAGTCTTCACGGATGCATTGTCTAAATCCTGAACCTCTTCAGTTTTCTTTGTCCTGCTAGGTCCGGGTGTATCCTGCGCAGTTTTTGGGTTGTCGATGTGGCATATCTCCACAGGGTTTGCTGGAATGAGGAGGTCCTCTGAACAATGCTTAGTGATCTCCTCCAAGTCCTCCTCCATTATCTTATAGTAGGATTGGATCTGTTGCTTGTGTTCGTCAACGCGCACTATGATGTAAATAAAATGTCAGTCTGCACTGAACTTCATCAAGGGCCTGAACTGGTGTAGACTATTTGGAGTGATGTGAGGCTCAGACTAGATGGTTTTCTTTAGTTGGTTTTAATAGGTATGAAAAACAGCATTGGACTACCATTGTTTATTCATATCGCTTGAGTACCACAGTGTACTAAACTTTGCGGCCAATGGTTCGAAAGGCTCGATGTCCGAGAAGGTCGCACCTTCCAGCATCTCCTAGGAAATAAAAGCGATTAGGATCAATGGCCAACTAAAATGAAATTAGTACCCTTGATCCTGGGCTTCTATGTAGTCAAGTTCTAATTGGTTCACCAGGTACTTCTCCCATTTCATCTGAAGTCCTTCTACGCACTTCCCTGCGAGGTCGACTACAAAACCAATGACTTGGGTGGGTCAGTTTTTCCGTACTAAATTCCCTGCAATAAATTGACAGGTGAGGCACACTGTGCCACTATGGATAGAGGATACCTTGTAGCCTCTTGTTCCCTTCTCGATATCTCTATAAGTGTCCTTGATCCACTGTGCTAGAGTGTGATCCATAGATTTCCCAGGGTAAAACTCTTATGGATCAGGTCCTTGCATACTTAACTCTGTGATTCGATTGATCAATGTTGGATCAACTGTTATACGGAGGTTTAGCCACAAATAACCTCCATGGTAACAAGAAAACAATATCTTGACACATGCATTTACGTCCTGGTGTCTTCCGAAGTGAGGAATATTCATGACATTGAGAAGGGTGGACTGCATGAGGTTATGGGTCCATGACTAGGGGATTATCTTCAAATTCATCCCCTTAGTCTAGGTCAGGTACTTGTGTGGGGAGAGCATGTTGTAAACTTTGCGATCTTCGAGGTTCAAGTCACTAAACTTCAACATCGCAATCTTATCTTGGTCTTCTCGAACTGCGTGGATTCCCTTCAGAAGGTATGCAGTGACCAAGGCATACTCAAAATCTCTAGGTATGCTCTCTCGATTTACTGCGCTGCTCAGGGGTGGAATATAGGTGGGTAATATGGTCGGGATCGATTTAGCATTCACTAGAGAAACCCTATGCTTGGTTCTCTTTTCATCAGATGGTCGGGATGGTCCGAATATATGAACAATGAATGGACAGGCTGGTAGTCCTCTCATCGACGATGCTTGTATACCTGTAGACATCGACATGACTCTTTCAGTCATGAGGTCGATCAAAACTTCTTCAACAACTTTCTCTACAATGCTCAATTCGTCTGACATACACACTCGGGGTTAATGATCTCAGGTTCAGGGAATAACTTAGACACTGCAATAGGATAGAGGGAAAGAGTGCGATGATCACTATATAAAAGCAACATAGTCTGCAGGCTCAAATTCTCAGTTGGAAAAAGTGTTCTCAGTGCATGGCATGATGGGATAAATATGTAACTCGGCAACAGGTTGCTTCCAACAGGTATGAAGCCTTGATTAACTCTGTTATGTCTGTTATGGCATAGTCCCAATGGTCAGATGGCGAGATGGATGTCCATAAATGTCTTTATGCCCATTTGGAGCATTGGTCTAACAGTTATAATGTCCCCAAGGGCTATATTGCTTCGTTATGATGAAGTGCCATGTGTCACTGTTCTGATATCCTGGCAAAGTTCCAATTTTGCAAATTTCCCTTCTGCGAAGTTTCCTGTGGAACCTTATGCAACTTATTGATCTTATCTCTCTTATTACTTAGCTTTCTATCCTTCTTCCCAGTGAGTTTCGTCTCGGTGTGCCTTTTTCCATTTTGATCCTTAGCTTCTTTTGGCATAGTTACTTCACACTGTTGAGATTCTTTCTTAAGATTCAAGGGTAACCCTTCTTCTTCATCTGGAATAGGTACTTCAATATTCAATGGTTCTTTTAGTGTTCTTTCAACTTCGACATCTAGGTTTCTGGTGTTAAATGGCTTTGGTTTGTTATTATGTTCTTCAATCAAGTGTGCGATCCTTCTAGTCATGAATTCTTTTAACTCTTGCTTCTATTGTTCTAAAACTTCTTCTTGTTCTTTCCTTCTGTCTTGATCTCTTTCAATCCAAGATTTTCCTAGTAGCATGGTAAATGGGGTGTTGTTCTCATTGAATTTAACAATCTCAAAATATTCCTCTGTCAAAGCTTTATTGACAGACATAGGTAGCTTGGCAAGTCTCACACAGAGGGTTATCAATTTTCCTTTGAATAATCCTATTCCTCCCAATGAGGGAATCATAGCAGGATTTCCTAAAAGTTCCCAAGTTCTTTTTGTCATAATATTCACTTTTGTTTCCTCATCCAGAACACAGTCAACATTGAAGTCTCCTATTCTTACTTCAAGGCATTATTTTTCTTTGAATACCTCTGATAAGTTGACATGTCGGTGGTCATTCAAGGTTTCTCTTATCTGTAGAAATACTCTCTCTGATTCTTTCTTGGATTCTGTCATAATCTTAGTTTTTGGATTTGCCTTAGGGTTTTCTTGATTCATATTCATTTTTTCAACCTTAGCAATCATTCTAGCGCAATCAAAAACTTCATGGCCCATAGATTTACAACAAAGACAACTAGGTCTTCTCCCAGGGCATTCCTTAGCAAGATTTTTGGGTTTTCTGCAACTGTAACAAAGGGTTAATCCTCTCTTCATTTAAATGATCCCCAGCCTTTCCTATACTGCACACTAGGATCATGGTAGCTAACCTTCAAACATTTCGTTCTAGGATCTTGCATACACTTATTAGTCCAAACAGTCGTTCTATGCATAGGTATAACATATTTTTCGCTATTCTTATCATATCTATTCATATCGAATCTTCTTTCATCTATTAATACCCTATTTTTCAAGCTAGGACAAAATCTATCAAACATACCTAGATTCATACTTTTGAAACAAAAATTTCCACTAATCTTACTTCTACATAGCACAAAGATTTCATATCTATAACTTTTCAATATTCTTACCTTTATCAAAGCACAAAGCTTTCAAATCTTACCTCTTTTCTTCAGATTAGACTTCTTTTCCTTAGCAGAGAGCTTGCCAAACTAGTAGAGTACTGCGCATTAGAGCAACAGATCTACGCATAGAGCTTTCACAATTTTAGGTCGGATCTTTTCACAAAGATTATTCTTCCTTAGTTCCCAATAATAATAGCTTCAGGTCCTGGGAACAAAACCATTTGTTGGCACAGGGGAAGACCCAAGGTTCAATGCTACAACATCGCACCAACAAAACCCTAGCTACCGGCCCTTTCGGCAACATCTGTGAAGAAGATGAAGTCTGACCCGAGGTAGAGGTAGGGGTGGTTGTAGGACTCAAGTGTATGCAACCTTAGCTGGGACACAGATATGTGATTATAACACTTAATAGGGCACTTAACACCATTAGTTCATCCTTATCTAACCAATATCTACTTCGCAGAGAAAACATAACATCACATCATTCACCCTGATATAATGTATATAAGCACTTAGCAAATGAATTAGATCAGATATAACAGATTCACACACTAAGAAAGGTCACAGATGTCAGATATAGCATCCAAATCCATCATAAGCACAAAGCATAAACATATCTATCTATATATATCAAATCACTTAACACACAACACATAGACACATCAAAACATCACATGGAGAAAAATAACATAGTATTTATGTGGTTCACCCCCACCTTGGGGATACATCCACCAACTCTTCTTATTTATTATCTTCAGTCAGTCATCTACATGCACAGAGACAAAAAACCTTACTCCGCATAAGACAGAAGATCTATGCAGCTCGCTAGATCCTCCTTCCTTGCGTTACAACACAAAGCCCTCCACAGTCTCTTACAATGAATTTAACTTGGCTCTGCAAGTCTCACACAGTATGCACAAAGCCTTACACTTCTTGATCACACAGATCCCATTCTTAGCACTTATCCAATCTTACACAATTCTTGCGCACTATTCTACTACTTCTTACATTTCCTAGCCTTCTATTTATACATACAAAATAGGCCTAAACACAGGTAAACCCATGGGCTGACATCCCATTCCCATTACATATTTCCAAGTCCCAAAAAGGACCCAAAAAGGGGTCAAGATTCTGTGATCTCTTCTTTGTCTTGCGCTCCATCTTCGATAGGTTGTCGAAGTCCCAAAATAGGTCAAATTGATCAAGGATCTCCCAAAACATGGTCAAGGGACAACACTTGGCATCAAGATATGTTGGGATTTCATGTTCAATGATTCTTGGTTCTATGTTTGGAATTTCCTCATAAGACCAGGAGAACACGTCGCAAAATTCTTTAAATAAATCTGTGTAGATTCAGATCTCCTCTGGGGAGAAATCTTCTTCGACGAAGATATTCTCCACGATGCCAAGAATTCTAGAGATATCAATAGGTATCATTATAGAGATGGTTTCCATATTTCCTTCAGTGTAAACAACGTAAGTAGCCAAAGGATTGATAAGATAAGCCTTATCTCCAGTCATAGTCAGAGTGAATTCTCCTACTTAAATTCTTCTTAACTCTGGGAGAAAATAATATCTGTGATAGAGATCATCCTAGGGCATGTCCGGACTAGTCATTGGCTCAATAATCACCTCGTATGAGGGAAGGAGTAAGTATAAATAATGAGTATCGACAAGGGAACCTTGAGCCCAAATAGGCTCAAGAACTGGATCTAATTCCTGTGTGGGAGTCGGATCGGGGTCGGCGGAAGCTTGCTGGACTATAGAGTACATAATTTTTGCTGTGGACAAAGGAATGGCCATATCATGGTGTACTGTCCCTTCCATCGTGGCTGATGGGGAAGGAAGTTTCCACAGATCGTTAAAGTAAGTCATATGAAACGATGAGATTTGAAATATTTCAGCCCTAGGCTGGTCAGGGACAACCGATATCTAATGGACATTGTTGGTCAGAGGCGGGTAATCGAAAGTACCCATCAAAGGTGGGCACAAACCAGCCCCTATGTTGACGATGTTGGGTTGAGTGTTATCAATCATCAATACTATGGATACCCCCGATGAAAGTTCAGGACAGGAGAAGGATAATTGATCAATGGACATGATCTGGCCCTTGTGTGGAAACAACAAGACCCAAAAAACTGTCGCGACCACTGCTTGCATATCATAGGTACAACTCCTTCCTAAAAATATATTGTAGTGAAGATACAAATCAACCAATTCAACCTCGATGCACATGGTATTCCCCCGTAACTGCATGGGAAAAGAGGAGATGATTCCATGTCGTCGGAATGAATGATTGTCTAATGTTGTAGGTAGAGTAGGTGACAGAGACAAAACAGGTTGGCCAATGGACTTCCAACACGCCAAAGACATCACGCATGTCGAGGTGCCCTCATCAACCACCATACATAAAATATTCCGAGTAAAAAATTTTGTGGTGTACGATACTACTATCTGAAACACTACGTGGTAAGGAAGACGAGGTTTTAAGTAGGTCTTATCAAGGATGATCGTTTCTAGATTACAAGTCTCAACAGATCCTAAGGTAGCTAACAGAGCCTT
>SNQJ01S0142745.1:12374-36965 GCA_010110895.2 Picea sitchensis
GCGACCACCACCCAAAGAGAAATTCCACCACCTCAAACTGAAGTTGAAGTAGAACTTTCTCAAATCACTGAGGCCCAGACCTCACAGGCACAAGCATTAACAAAAATAAAGAAGAGAACAATGGTTGTTGTTAGATCCCCTCCTAGGAAAAGGAGGAGAAGAAAACAAACTCAGGAAACAACTAAAGCAGTTCAGGATGCAACAAAGCACCCTGAATAACTTCAGAATTTCATAGAACAACCTTTACAGGAAAATGTTCAAGCAATTGAGCAAGCAAAGCAGACAACACAAAAGGATAATCATGGAGACACCCAACCTGCAACAGAGAACCTGACAAGACACTTTTTGAAGAGATATGAGATAGAAATAGCTCATGTTTTTGGGAATTTATGAACCTTAACTGACAGAGATGAAAATAATCTAGAAAAAGAACCAGAACCAGCCCCCTCTTCAAAACCAGCTGAAGACTTTCTCGACACTGAAATGTCCTTTCCAGACGACACAACACAGGAGGAATTTCTTTTTGAAACAGGAGACCCTCTTGGAAAACTAGAGCACTTGGAAGGAACAGAGGGACAACCATCTACTGGATGAAATGAAGAAGACCTTGAGATCCCTCATAAATAGAAATCAGCCAAAAGCCAGAAACAAATTAGGAAATTAAAGAAAGAAAACAAATTGTTGAATAAAAAGGCTAAGAGGGTTGTGGTATTAAAGCAGAAGGTGGGAAAACTCAAGGAGATTACCAAGGAATTGAGGAAACAATTAGAACTAGCAGACAAGACCACGGAAGAAAGAAAAACAAAAAGGGAAGAATGCAAGGAAGAAATCCTCTTCCTAAGAAAGCAGTTAGTACAACTTCTGTAGGGATACAGACATACACTCTTATTTTAGAGGAAATAACTCAACTTTTTGAGCAAAATGATACTATTAGGAGACTGGAGGAAGAACTACTGTAGTCTCAACAAACCCTGATTCAAAACAGAGGCGAATTACTGACGATAACAGAGTAGTCCTAGGAACAAATTATTATCATGAATAGACTGGAAGCAGAGCTTGCACAGACCCAACAAGCATTAATTCGCTCCAGAGAAGAAATGAATGAATATCAAGCATCCCAATCTCAGGCACGAGGTGCCATCATTCATAAGATAAAATAAGAATTGGGACAATCCCAACAAGCATTGATTCAATCCAGGGAAGAGATGAGTGCTATGGAAGAACACCAAGCATATCAATCTCAAGCACAGAGTGTCATCATCAATAGAATAAAAGAAGAAATTACATAAGCACAACAAGAAGTGGTCCAACACCAACATGAAATGGTAACTAGGACTGAATATCAAAGGGTTGTTAAAGAGTTGAAGGACATGACAACAACAGAGGGTAAGACTTATTCTGCGCTTACCAGAGCTCAAGAGAAGATCAAAAAGGTGCAAACCCAATTGGAAAAAGCGTTGGAGCAAATCAAACACATCTGTGATGTCTACTCTGATGCCATCAATTGCAGAGCCCCTTCCACCAATTATGTTTTATTATTGCTGGAACGGTATCTATTGTTGAGAGTGAAGGCCATCAAAGCATGTAAACCCATTTCATTTTCCACTCTTCCAGAATTTATTTCATGTTTCAGAGATTAGGAAGAGAAGGTACAATACCTTCTGTGTGAATTATATTTCCATAATCTCATTTTGGAAGAAGTTAGAGGAGACAACCCTAGCCTCTTCATAGGGGACATACAGTTCCAGGCATTCCTATCCTTTACTAGGAACCAGGTCAGATGGGGTAAGGCTCACAAAATGTTCATAAATAGGGAAACTAGTTTAGATCTTTGGATTAGAGGAGAGCCTCCAAAATCCTTCCCAGCCATCATGCGACACAAGACCTTCAGGAAAAGGGTAGGTTTTGTGGAATCATTGGCTCCTATCCATTTACATGTCATCCACTCAGGTATCACATATTTTGGAGAATTCAAGGAAGAAGCTCTTGCTGCTTCCAAGCTAAGATGGGATGCATCCTCCGATGAGGTTAAAAGTAGAGAGCCCTTTGGATTTAGGAATTTCTTTGCAGCAACCTTCAGATTAGAAAGATATGCTATAATACTCTAGGAGGAAGGAATTGCTTGGATGGGATGCGGATATAACCCCCCTCTCCTCTAGTTTCCTCCAAAATTTTACTACAAGGATTATCAAATTAATAAAATGAGACAGGACGCCGCTTTTGACGAAATCAAAAGAAACCATGGTTTCAGGAGACCTAGTGAGCCAACTTTCCCTCCGTACAGTATAACTGGTTTACATGAAAGACTCTAGCTTGCATGAGGACATGCAAGAAGGTAAGCTGGGGGGTATGTTGGGTTACGAAAAAGGTATAAATATATTCCTTTTTCCCACAGTTCATGATATGATTTTGATTGATTCTTTAGATAGTTAGGGATGAATAGGAAATAACATGATTAATATGTCTCTTAGGTTGTTATTGAAGTTTAATTAAATAGATTCTAAATCATGAGTGGAATGGTTTGATTTTGTTGCAGAATTGGATAAATAACTATCAAAGATAACCAAAGAGATTTTGGTTATGCGCAAGCTATTGGAGGTTGAAGACTTTTTAGGCGCAAAGCAGTTTGAAGATAATGCATTTTATATATTGTAATTTTATAATAGTAAAGAAATCATGAGGATCTTTCAATCCTAGGGATAGATTGATTTACCCAAACTATTGTAATATATAAGAGGGTAATAGATCTAGAAAAATGAAAGAAAAAAATGCATTCAAGTATTTTAGACTCGGAATTGCTCTGTGCAAGCAATTTTTGTAAATGTTTTACCAGCCATGGAATCAATGAAAGTTTTGAGTGTTTCTATCATTTATGTGCTTTGAGTTTCTTTTAGCAGTACTTCTGAAGACCGAGGGCCCAGTCTGAAGGAGCTAATGTCTCGTTCTGTAATTGTATTAGTTCGAAGTTTGATTTCTATTTTGCGATTCAGATCTCTTTTACAATAGCCAAGGATAAATTCATAAGTGTGTTAATGATTTTATGAGTGTTTGTGTATAGAAGACAGACATTCCGATCGGTTATTAATGATTGTCATTATGATTTCCATTTTTAAAGTTATTGCTTGACAGTTTCTCACATTTTCATCTATGTTGTTCCTTTTCCTTAGATTTACAATTGGTGTTCCTTTCGATTAAAGTCACAATAGTTGTTCCTTTCAGTTAAAGTTACGATAGTTGTTCCTTTCAGTAAAAGTTACATTAACCGTCCTTTCTGATTAGATTATAATTGTTGTTTCTTTCCATAGATAGAGTAATTCGTTATTTCCTTTCCAGTAATTAGAATTCATAATTGATAGTTAATTTTGCAATTCCTTACTTAGATTCAATTACTGCTTTCTAGTTAAGTGAATTCAATAGATTAATTAGTTCCTTTCCATTTTATAGCATCTTAGTAATGAGATTTCAATTCCATTTAGTTCTTAGAATCTTTGGTGAACGTTTGAGGAACTTGATTGTTGATAGACTCAGATTTGGTTTAGCTACACGATTAGGCTACCTGTATAGACTTTGATGATATTCTTAAGATACAAGACGAATCTCCGGGTTGATAAATTAATGTTAAACTAAGGTTGTTTTTGGGACATCTTTAGACACCAACAATAAGCTCAAACTCACTTAAAACACCTTTTCACTTAATTACTCAATATCACTTCTAAAAGATTTTTTTTCACCCCAATGACATCAAATAATTAATTAATCCCATTTTCTTCCACTGACTATAGCCTACGGGAATAGCTTAGGCTATTATGTCAATGTCCTAGAGTGATCATTTGGAAAGGGGAATTACATTCCTCCCTTCCCAATATTGCTTGTCCTCAAACAACTATAAGTTAGGATGTGGCAAGATCCGATCATCTTCCCATGTGGCATCCTTCGCTGGAAAATATCTCCACCTGTTGAGGTACTCTAAGATCACCCTGTTATTCAATTTCCTATCTAAGACTTCCAAAACCTCCTCAGGAACAAACACTAACTTCTCCTCCTCAACCAATGGAGGTAACTCTTCCAAATAAGTGACCTTTTATCCCAATGCCTTCTTGAAGAACGAAGCATGAAACACATTGTGGATCTTAATTTATTTTCTATTTAGTTTAGATTGATGGATAATTGGTTTGATAAGTTGGTTTTCATTGATGTCAACCCTTGGAGTATGATATTTTATATTGATTTCAACCCTTATAGATTCATGTCAACCCTTGAGTATGTCTGGTATAAAAAAGGTATGGGTAAAGGACCCGAGTTTGCTTGACGTATAAATGCATGGAGATCATTGAAATATGCAGGTAAGACTATCATGGATGGATAGTACACGTCATGTCATTTATGATGATCTATGGTCAACAAGAAATAAAAATATTCTAGAAAGTCATAAAGAATATTCTCTAGTCAAAGTGGTTGTAAAAGAAATAAATTAAATAATGAAGTGGTTGAAACAAGAAGGGTAAAGGAGTTATGTGTTTACTAATTAAGGAAAGTTAGTTTCAACAAGAAAGTGGGTTAGCCCTAGAATATGGAGAAATGGGTAAAACAGTTACAAGAAAAATTCTAGAGGAAGGCACTTGGAAAAATATAAATAAGAGAGTAAGGTACTCCTATTAGCACCTACATACATATTCAACATTATTGAATATCTATTTTTGAAAGTTTATTTGCAGGTATACATTGAAAAATATAAGAAAGCGTAGGTCTGAGGAAATGAAGGTATGAAGGAACAAAAGTTTCATAGCTACAGAGGAAATGAATGAAACATGATTTCAAAGGTTATCCATGAGTTGGAGGCATAGAGAAGCACATACATCTGCATGCCATAGAGGACGAAAACATGGATACCCGTGAGCTGTAGAAAGGGAAAGTACATATCTATAGAAAAGGAAAGGACAAGATACTTGTTCCAGGTTGTAAGATTTGAGGAGAGACTGCAGGTTTGTTGGTCTGAGATCTAAAGCATCAGGTCAATTACAGAGTGAAAAGGTATGTCTATATGCCTATGAGGTCATATCTTAGTGATGTTATGGAACATGCTTGAGGCATGAATTTGTGAGGTTTGGTTTATGCCCTCTTGGATGAATGGTGCATGTTGTAGAGTATGAATTGAGGAAGATATGTTGAGGCACATTTTTGGTGCACTTAGTTGAGTGTTATTGGTATATCTTGTAGAACATTGTGAGAGGTATTTGTTAGTGATCTTGGTCTATCGTTAATACATGCTTGATGCTACATAACAGTGAGGTTTCGACACATGGTTTAAAGTGAGGACTTATGGTATTTGGTTATGGACAGTGTGATGTATTTCTAGAGAACTTTTGATGGTTATATTGGTATATATATTTGGTATATGGTTGAGGTACATGTTGGGTACATGTTGGGACATATAGTTTATTATGTTGGTATATCTTGATGAGATCATAGTTGATGTGTAGTTGACATACGATTGGTATGTTCTTGGTACATTGTTGAAGGCACTTGTTGGTAGTATTGTTGGAACATGGTTTATGGATGATGTGGCATAGTACATATAGTTGATATATGAGTAGTTTTGGTTGATGCACATATTGGTGATATTGTGCATATGGTTGAGTGGTTTTGGTAAGTAGATCTGATCTGGTTGATGATAATGCAGTGACATTTTGATAGAAGTAGAGACAATGATAGTGAAACTCGGTGAGTTTGTGGCAGTTCACAAGTTATAGTGAGGGTAGACGCGGACATCTGTGAGTTGCAAATACACACATATTGAAGTATAAACAAATCAAGGATATATAATTGGAGTAGATTGGTTCAGGTTGTGATAGGATTTGATTGATAGGTTTGACAACGATAGGTTATGAAAGTGAAAGATAAAGTCTATTTTATTTAGTAGCGGTGTGGATTATCGTTTGGCATTATATTTCAAGGTGGTTTGTCACGAGAAAGGAAAGGGATTCTAGCTTCCTTCTGATTGAATTAGAAGAATTAGGAGTTGCATGGCTTCCTTCAGTTTGGACCCTAAGAACTAGGTGGTTGTATCTAACTTCTAGTTGTAGATGGAGAACCCAGGGGGTTGTAGCCTCTTTCTAGTTCGAGACAAAGGTAGGGAGTTGGAGCTTCCTTCAAAGTTGGAGTCGGCCCAGGGGGTTCGAGCCTCCTTCTAGTTAGATCCAAAGAATTGAATGTTGGTGCTTCCTTGAATTTAATTATTGACATAATAAGGTATAGTTTTATTCGACATTTAGTTTCACCATACATGTTGGTACTCTGTATTGTGTGGATGAATTTATTATTTTATATTATGAACTGATGGATTCTAGTGTTTATGATACAATAATATATTGATGATTAGCAGATGAAAAGGTTGAATAAAGTTAAAGATATAAAATACGGATAAAAGTGGTATATTTTCTCATTATTGATTCACCCCAACCCCTTCCCTTCTTAGTAATCAACAATTGTGGTATTAGAGTAGGTTCATTCAAAAAAAAAATTAACCATTGGAAGGTATATCATGGAGAGAGAAAAAATGTATGTATATAAAATGGAATACCATTGTTTCATGGACAAAGCTTAGCCATTATGGAGTATAAGGAAGAAAATATAAGTACACGTACATGGATTTGATGTTTGAAAATAAGTAGTAGATAGATATAAATATCCCGCCACTCCTCCAATAGATACAAGTTGGAAAGAAACTTCAGTCAAAATAATACAGAGCCAAAATTCTATCATGAATGGTTGGTTGATTCGATATTGTTATAACCTAAATTGCACCATACATGTGCACAGCATCGGTGTAATGACCCTTTACTTATTAATATAGAATAATTTCATAAATAATTCTAAAATTAGCTAAATTATAATTAATTATTATATAACCATAATTAATTATATGTTATTAATTAATTATTTTGATTATGATTGGTTGGAAGTATGATTAACTCTTTAATTAAGGGTTAATGAATGATTAATTATTAAGTGAGTCATTAATTGATTAAGTATTAAATTAATGGTTAGTGATTAATTGATTATTAATTAAAGTAATTGATTAATTATGTATTAAAAATGGGGAAAATAAAATAAGGTTAAATGGGGTTCCGTATCCCATAAGGGATAATGTAACCCATACGTAAAAAGAACATTAAGTAAAAGATAAGACCATTAAATAGAAATAAATGTATGGATAAGGTGTTTGGTGGGAGTGAGAAAGTGTGAGAGCGATGAAGGAGGCATAAGGGAGGAAGAAGGACCATGGAGGGAGGGGGATTATTCATTTTGGAGGATTCATTCATGCATTCTCTGAGAGGAAATTTTGGGAGCATTGGGGGACAGAAACTTGTGATGGATTCTGATGCAAATTTGGAGGGTTTGGGCACGGAGGGCTAGTACATCCATAGATGTCCTAGGGCGAGGCATACTTGTCCCGTGCAGGGTGGTTGGTTTTGGGGTGTCTTAGGAGCAAGCTCTGCGGATAGGTTGAAGCGAAGGGAGAAAGCTGCTGCGGATAGCGAGGTATTTACTTTGTTATGCAAATTGTTATGTAAATTTAGCTTGTTATGCAAATTGTTATGTAAAATGTTATTTTATTTATCAAAATGCAGAATTGAATATGCTAGAGTAGCGAATTTTAGTAAATTTCAAAATTTCAGCTCTGTTTTAATTCATGGTAGTTTTAATGAAATCGCGGTCACTACAACTGGTATCAGAGCTAGCAGTTGGAAAACTGGAGACTATGGGCCAAATTGCCAAATTCCCCTCGCTCAACCTGCAACCAAAAGCAGCAGGAATATCACATAGCATAAGAAAGGGCTTTGCTTGATGCAAATACTTGTTGAGCAATAAAGAATCCAGCTATCACGATGTTAGCTTTGTTGCAATGAAAAAGATTAATTCATTCTCTCTAACAAAAAAAACCTATGAAAGGAAATGTAGCAGATGTGAGGAAAGGCATTGACCATATTGTTCCACCTTTATCGCAGTTACAGGTACTTTCAGGATTAGGCTCTCTGCTCGCGTATATGATTTCATCCGGTCACTACAACTGGAATTGAACAATATAAATTATAATAGCAAATAAATCATCTACAGTCGTGTTCCTTAGAGTCTTTAAAAATATAGATACATGAGAGAATAACCAGATGCACACTTTCTTATTACGAATTTATTCCTTGCCCAAGGTTGTACAAATTCGGCTACTCGTAAATAAACTACGTATGAGATATACAAGTATCGCAAGCATATATAAAAAAAATCAGTAAATTTCACAGTTATACATATCTAGAGTGGATAATTAAAATCATTTTATAATTCCGAGGGTAGATGTAGAATAAAATTGCAATACTTAAACCTATCTAAATATCGAATTATAGAGTCCTGGATTTAAGAGCACATGGCATAATAGAAAACAAAGATAAATCTTTCAACCATGTCTCGGTAAAGGATTTGACCCTTTAAGTTTTTTTAAGGGAGAAATTGTAGTAACAACCAGACTGGTAAGAAAAGGGTACTTCTCTACCCACAACAACCATACACTTGAATGAATTTATCCCGTTAGATAGACTTGAGATACTATTCTTTTTGGAAGAGAATGGTAATAGAAAATTGAATATCTCTTTATTAAAGCAACGACCTGGATTCCAGGAACGACGAAGGCGTCCAATCCTGTAGAGAGACCGAGAAGATTTTATTAGCAACAATTAACAAAATAGAATAACTGTAAGGAAAAATGAGCTTATTACACAACGAACTTTCAGACAATACTTAGCTGATGGATGTCAGAATTCGAATCCATCCCTCCTCCTTACATCCATAGAAAGGGCGTCGTAGACTCAAAAGGATGGAGAGAGTTAAGAGCCATTTTTTTTATGCGGATTCCGACGGTAGTGGTGGATAGCATCCACGAGAATGAATCTTTTTTAACACCAAAGATATCACGGAGAAAAGAATTGATAGCGGAGTTTCTTAGAACACGAGGAACGCACACCGCAGGCAGCCCACACAAACCCGCACAAACCCAACACCCGCGGCGCTGATACTTAGCGGTAATGGCTAACCCGGAAACCGTTTTCTCGCTCCAATGGAGTCCGGCGGAGAAGAGTCGGCACTTAACTGCCGTACCAAACCCCAAAGCTGAGCCTCGAGCTCATTTCATCAATAACAAACACCTGAAGCATAGCACCAACAACAAATGCGAGGCAGCAGCACCAACAACAAGCGCCATTAGCGGCCCTAGCGCGCGCAACGCCAACAGCAAACGCACAGGCACGCGCAACACCAACATCAAGCACCATTGCGCGCCTACGCCAATACCAAACCCCAAGGCCCGAGCTTCACGCTTATCATTCCAGTGCCAAACACCAATAACACAATATAAAACCAGTGCACATGCTCCAAACCAACTCACGAGGAGAGAATCCCGCAAGGGCGTTTGCAATACACGCATAACCAATTATTTAGCAAACTGTGCATCACAAGAAGACCGTCCATAGCTGCTCCAGATTCACCTCCCTGCACAGCACGGTATTCACCTCACGCCTCCCTGCACAGCACTGTATTCGCCTCACGCCTCCATGCACAGCAAAAGAAGAGGCAAATTAGAGATTTAGGGTTCGTTTAGGGTTAAAGTAGTGCGGCAATATTTTACTCCAGTAAATTGCAGTGAAAGACACGTGGGCTACATGCAGCCCACGTTGCCAACTTAGCGCGCGGACATTTTATTCTTTCGAAAATTGTTTAATTTTTACAGTCGTTTAATGTTGTACCAGCGCTTTGTTAATTTTTATATTCGTTTAAATTATATTCGTTAATGTGTACTAGCGTTCACATTTTTGTTAATGTTATATTCTTTTAATTTTTTTTATATATATATTTTTATATATTTAATATGTAGAATAAAAAATATATATATAAATATAAATATATAT
Source organism: Picea sitchensis (assembly GCA_010110895.2). Classification (NCBI taxonomy): domain Eukaryota; kingdom Viridiplantae; phylum Streptophyta; class Pinopsida; order Pinales; family Pinaceae; genus Picea; species Picea sitchensis. Next base: position 22,328 of record SNQJ01S0142745.1, read on the forward strand.
ATTAATTTTAATATAAGATTTTTTTTTCCTAATGATAATTTTTTTTTTAAATACTAATATAATATATATAAATTTAAATGGTAATTAAATTTAGTTAATTTGAAATCTATAGTTAAAATTGTAATTATATAAGATTAATAATAAGATTTTGATGTAAGATTAATTATAATTATAAGATTAATTATATGTAAGATGTAATTATATAAGATTAATTATAAGATTAATTATAAGTTGAAATTTAAGTCTTATGCTAAGTATGTTTAAACATGCTTATGATAGATTCTGATTGCTGATGTTAATTATAATTGCTAATGTTTGGATAAGTTGATTAACATTACCCATGTTGACCATGGTTGACATTTTATGTGCTATAGTTGAATATAATTAATCATGTGTAACCATGATTAATTATGATTGACCGTGGTGTGATAGAAAAAAAAAATCTCCTCATTAAGGTCTAATCAATCAATTATCTACGTCAATGCAAACATGAATGTATGAAGAAGAATACAGTGAGAAACACAACCTTCCTCCAACAATCAAGTATAGAAATCAAGAATGATTTAAGCTTACGACAAAATAGATAGATACTTATAACTAACCAGCTTAATGGGCAGTAAATAATCAATTCCCAGCTAAATCATGTAATCGACAATGACAATAAAAATGAAATACATACTAATGTAATCGACAAATGACAATAATGAAATACATATCGGTCATTTGCACCTTGGTTAGCACCTTTGTCATCAAAGCTCAGGTTCCTCTTTTCCTACACCACTTAGACTTCAAATTTTCTTCAAATATAAATCTACTATATATGAATGAGAAGATCAACTAAGATTTAAATCCCAAATCTAAGAAAAGATCTAAATTTAGAATTGACCTACATTAATCTTGATCGAGTTTGATCCCTAAAGTTAAAAGAAAAAAAAATAAAAAATAAAATATGGTTAACGCGCACTATCATTTAGTTAGAGTGTCAATAGGACTTAGACTAGGAAAGGTGGTAAGGAGGCGACGTATTCATTAGGAGCCGCAGTTTAGGAAGTCGTGCTGCAGGAAGTGAGAGATACACAAGGCAAAGAAAACCAATAATTGTTTCGTAGGGAAAACAAAACGAAGCTTAGATGCTCAAACCAAACCCTAATCGAGCCACCGATGGAGTAACGCCTGCTTACGCATAAGTAAAGAAAAACTTACGCCAACCCCTCGCTTCTAAAAGTTTAGTAGCACCAATTTAAAACATCCCTGAACTCACCCCCACAACTCTCGTGATACAGGTCAGCAATACGGTGATGGTTAGGACTCGAGGAGTTCGAGGCGGGGAAGCGTCGTCGCGAGTTCCGCCAGCGCCACCACCACCATCGGCCCAACTAGCTCTCATCAGCGCTTCTCATTGGAAGCCAACACCAGACTTTAAAGGGCGAAGAAGCCGCGTGACTGAAGTGGAACCCCACCATCTAGAACAGGTAATCCAGAAGTCGAGGGATTTAGGGGGAGGACTCCACCTGAAGACATCACGCGAGAGTTGCAAAGATCAAACTTCCCGAGTTTTCCGGAGGTCGCGCCAATGAACGCACGGAGGCATGGTTAGAAGGCGACCAGGTGTTTTTCCTTAAGGGACTATGCGTCCAACTCAAGGCTAAGATCGCCATTTTTCAGTTAAGCGACGTTTCTTGAATTGGTGGGTAACCGGAGTAATCTGACCTTTACCGACACGGTATCTTGGGAACTTTTCGAAGAAAGTTTCAGGAGGAAATATCTACCGGCGCATTCGGCGAGGAGCAACAGTTGGGGCATTTCATGCCTAATACTGCGGAAACAAAACGTAGAAGAATACGAGATCGTTCATGGAACTGTGGTCAAGTATGCGGTCGAGGCGGATAGCGACCAACGATGCAGAGCGCCTTACCTATGGATTGAACCCAGGATAAGAGCTATGGTGGATGTGGATGTAGTCGCCTTCGGCAGAGTGCAGGCGGTGGAAAAGCGCTGCTACGCGGAAGAACATACAGAATGTGACTAAAAAGCAAGATCACATCGACGCCTCGATTCGTAGAGGGAAAGACCTCGATGACTTTTCCTAGGGGAGGCGCTCAAGGCCACCGCCGATGGCAATAGATTCGGCACCAAGGATGAGTTTGCAGGAATTTCAATGGCAACGAAAGTAGCATCTCGTTCAACGCCAACGTGCAGACAGGACCACGACCTATCAGGGAACAATGAACAAAGGGTTCCAAGGGAAGGAACTCGTTTAGAATCAGTCACATAACAGTGCACCGCGTCTCAATCTCGTGACAGTATGTTGGAGATGCTAAGAATCTCATTGCCAGAACGGACCGTCCGGAATTACAACGTATTCATCCACGCAGGAAGGAAAGCGTTTAAATGTGAGATAGTAGCAGCCGAATATATTCACGCCAGCACAATCCGCCAGTTGAACATCAACCACCGTAGTGGAGTCGTCGTACTGAATCATATCAATGTTAAGGTGATTTTGTTTGATTCTGGTGCAACATATAGTTTCATTTCACCACCGACAGAAAAGAGCGGGTTGGCAGCCTACGCGCACGACGACTTTAAACAAGTCAATATGGATTCAGGGGAAAAAAAAAAGCGGTAGAACCTAGCGTAGATAATTATATAGTAGACCTAGGGAGTGTAACCAGGTTGAAAGTATACCGCCATTGGGTTTTGGACGTGATGACTTAATCATTGGAATGGATTGGTTAGCATCTCATCGAGATTTGGTATATTGTTTCGCGAAGAGGGTGTTTTGTGTCGATGATGAAGCGAAGACCAATAGAGATCCAGGGTATTACGAGAAAAGTGTCTCTACGCTTTATATCATCCATGAAGGCCGTCAAGTGATGCTCGAGACAAGGGTGTCAACTTTATGTAGTAGAGAAAGTGAAAGACAGGAAGGGACCCACATTAGACGATCCGTCTTGTCGTAATTTCAAGATGTTTTCCCTAATGAGTTACCAGGGTTACCCCGGAAAGGGAGCTTGATTTCACCTGATTGAGCTAAACTCCGGCAGAAACAATATCCAAGACTCTGTATCGGATGACAGCCGACTCTTGTGAACTGCAATGCAGCTAAAGAGTTACCGACTTAGGCTAATAAGACTCCAGTGTCTTACCGGGTGCACCGGGTGATTTTTGTAAAGAAGGATGGATCCTGACGACCGTGTATAGACTACGTGGAACTTTGAACCGTGCTACTGTGAAGAATAGGTACCCGATGCTGAATTGATGATCTTCATTGATGAAAGGAGCAGCGGTATTCTCAAAGATCGCATTTGGTGATCAGGGTATCATCAACTTAAGCGATTGTGAAGGTGATATCCCAGATCGCTTTCAAACTCGGTTTGGACATGATTTGTTGTAGTATCTTTCGGATTGACCAATGCGCCAAGAGTATTCATGAGCCCATGAACGGCGTATTCGAAGTAATTAGACTGCTTTGTACAAGTCTTTTAGACGACATCTCATCTATTCCAAGAATGAAAGAGAACATGAGGAACACTTGCGAATAGTGTTGTCCTGCCTTTTAGAGAGAACAAATTGTATGGAAACTGTCGAAGTGTTCCTTACTTCCATGAAGAGATCCACTATTTAGGTCATATCATTTCCTCGCTTAAGGAATCTCAGGACCTGAAAGGTAAAGGCCATTATGGAGTGGCTACAATAAAAATGCACATGAGGTGAGAAGCTTCATGGGCTAGCGGGTTATTACCGGCAGATTTGTAGAAGGATTCTCAAAATAGCGAAACTCATCACTACTTTGCAACGCAAGGACTGTAAGAATGGATTAAGAGATAGGCTGCTCATTGAGCTTTAAGAGGTTACCAACTATGCACTACTCCTATCGAAAGTCGATGGAAAAAGATTTCACAGTCTGCACGGTGATGCCCGAAGGTTAGTTGGGAGCCGTGCTAATGCAGGATGGAGGAGGATAGCTTATGCGTCAAGAAAGTTGAAGAAGCACTAAGAGTCACACGCGACTCATGATTTAGAGTTGGCAACAATGATGCTAGCTCTAAATATTTTGAGGCATTATCTAGTGGGGAAAAACTTTGAACTCAAAACAAATCATCAAAGTTTAAAACATCTCTTCACCAAAGAGATCTGAAATTGCAGAGACGATGGAGCGAGTTTATGATAGAGTACGATTTGCATATCGCATCATGGTGCCGGAAAAAATGTAGTCACGCAGTTGCCTTGATTAGGAGACCACGTGTCTTCTCTTGGTACCCTTAAAAGTCAATCTCAGGGAACGTGTTGGAACAGCTCCAAGGAGACAGTTGGTATTTAGTTACTCAGACCTCCAGAGTGGGAGGCAGTTAGATCCAGCACGAAGGGTAGGAAGGTTGGAAACCGATGGGATTGTTAAGATATCAAGGAAGGATGTACATTCCTCAGAATGGGGATATTCGGCATCATATCAAGGAAGCCCATAGATCACTTTATTGTGCGGGTCATCCTGTGTGAAAGATGTACGATATGAAGAAGCTCTCTTTGGGTAGGCATGAAACGGCGATGGAACATCATCTCCAAATGCCTAGAGGTCAGCAGGGTGAAAGCCGACCACCATCACTCCAACAGCTCCTACAACCACATGATGTTCTATGTCCAAGGGAAGTCATTTCTATGGATTTTGTTGTGGGGTTGCCACCTCACATCCCATAGAGGACATAATGTCATTCTTGTGATAGTGGATAAGAATCCAAGATGCTCTATTTATTCCTACTAGACACTTACGATGTCACTGATGTGGCACTTTTGTTTGTAAATGAGGTTATCCGCTTGCACGGAATACCTGGGTAATGATCATTTCAGATGGGACTCTAGATTCACTTCTAGTTTGTGGACAAGTTTACAGTCAGCAAGTTAAATCAGTTGAACTTAAGCACACATCTTATCATCCGGAAACAGATGACAGACTGAGAGGGTAAATCAAGCCATGGAATACATTACGTTTAGGGATGTATGTAATGGATAATCAGACCCAATAATGGGAGAAGTGACTTACCTTGGTAGAGTTTGTCACAAGTACATGAAGTTATCATAGTTCCATTGGGATGCCACCTTACAAAGCTTTGTATGGGAGGCTACAGAACACCTTTGAGTTGGGATAGAATAGAAGACTGAGTAACAGTTGGGACAAAATTGATTCAGGAAATGGAGGAACAAGTGATTCAGATTAGGCAGGAGATTAAAGGAAGCACAGATAGACGTAGTGCTATGCGGATGCACACAGACCGACCGAAGTTATGAAGTGGGAGACCAAGCTTTCATTCGTATCAGTCCTAATAAGAGTACCATATTTGGTTTGGGAAGGGGACAAAGTTGTCACCTCGGTTTCAGGGACCATTCAGGATCCAGAGAAAATTGGACCAAGGCTCATCGCCTCAGATCACACCCCACTTGCATAAACTCATAATGGCTTCATGTATCGGTTTTACATCATTATGTTGCTGATGAATCACATAAACTAACTGGCTGAATTGCAGGGTGTCGGACGGGGAAACCCTCACGGTAGAACCGTTACGCATATTGAATCATAGAGTCCTGGACAACCGTGAACCGCCTAGTAGATCAAGTTAAGGTCCAAGGGGACAAGTATAGTCCAGACTCGCTACTTGGGAAGATGTCGAGAGACATTACAGCGATTATCCTTCACCATTTTGACCACCTCGAGAAAATATTTCTCGAAGGTTGGGTGTACATAACACCACCTTTTGACTTAGGATAGCCAGGACTACCTCGAGGACTATATTTACTCTATTTTCAGTCATAGAAACTATTATGATACTCTTAAACTCTAATCTATGAAATTTTATGAATGTTTAAATGTTATTAATGATGATGTATATGATGATCTGCCATACATGTAAATTTTATGAATGTTTAAAATGTTATTGATGATGATGTATGTACGCAACTATTATGGATGGAAACCTTACGAATGTGTATAAATATTATTGATGATGATGTATATGTTGCTATCAGTTACTGTGAAATGTGAATTGATTGAAGCTTCTAAATGTTGTTAGGATGATGGGCTATTATAATCTAATTGAGTAAAATGATAATTCAGAATGAGTGCTGAAATTAGAATTATGAGATATTGAGAGATTATTTCAATTAAACCTTTGATGTTAATTTATCGGTACATGGATACCAAAGAAATGACAGATAGTATGCAACATTACATGATGATAATGCATGAAATGCATGAGTTTGTGTTACAGACTAATCTGTGAGGTTATGGGCTATGAAGTAGTCAAGGGGTAACAATGATGAAAGGGTATATCAGGACCACCAATTGAGACACACATGGTATGAATATTGTATTTGAAATTTATATTAGTTTGGATGCACTGCTATGATATGTAGATCGCTGCATGATTTCAGGTAACCACACTACCCAAAACCAAATAAACGATGACAAAACCTCCAGCAACACGTGTCATTGTAAATTCCATCAGAGGGTGTTGACCTTGGTTCCATTAGGAGGGTGAGACATTTCCCACCGTGATATCCTCCATTATAGGCGGGCCATCTAGAGGGGTGGATCCTAGACCCGATTAGGAGGGGTGGAGGCATTTCACCGAGTATCCTCCCGAAACCCCAAGTCTGGGAGGACGGTATGGACCACGCCCTGTCGCGGGTGATGAGGATCGGCCGGGCTGTCTGCCAGGGCTTGGTCGAGATAGCGACACTTCCACTTAATGGTCTTGTATTTGGAGTTAGGTCAAGATAGCTTACGCCCAAGATAGTCTAGCAGAGGACGGATAGGGATGGAGTTGGAAGAAGGTTAGGAGGAATGATGAGTAGAATAGTTGAGACCATATGGGGATCTGTCTTGTGGCGGGAGTTGATGAAGAAATGTGTATATATGAATATTCACTATTATGTAACTAAACCACAATTGTTTAAAATGAAATTTGAACCAAATAATTGTAATTCAAGAACACACAATTAATTGATTGTTGTCTTTATAAAAGACGAGTCTTATTGATCAGATATTGGATGCGTACATAAAATACCAAAGGATGACAGTTTGACTATTAGCATACGTACTAGAATTGTATGTACTAGTTACACATACATTTCTTGTACATATACACTAGTATATGAGTTTCCTTGTTCTTGTACCATAAGATACCTTAACTTCGACGAAGTTTCCTTGAAGGGTGGGTGTATGTACTTAATCTCTTACTTATTAATATGAATAATTTCATAAATAACCCTAAAAATTAGCCAAATTATAATTAATTATTATATAACCATAATTAATTATATGTTATTAATTAATTATTTTGATTATGATTAGTCAAGTATGATTAACTCTTTAATTAAGTAAGAATGAATGATTAATTATTATGAAATACACTGATTAAGCATTAAATTAATGGTTAGTGATTAATTGATTATTAATTAAAGTAATTGATTAATTATGTATTAAAAAATGGGAAAATAAAATAGAAGAATGGGGTTACGTGATCCCATAAGGACACCCAGAATCTACACGTAAAAGGAACATTAAGCAAAGATACATCATTAAATAGTAGAAACAAATGCATGGGATAAGGTGTTTGGTGGGGGAGAGGAAGGTGCGAGGGCGGTGAATGAGGCATAAGGGAAGGAGAAGGACCATGGAAGGGGATTATTCACTTTGGAGGGACTCATTCATGCATTCTATTTAGAGGAGATTTGTATATTGGGGAGAGGAAATTTGACGCTGGATTTGCATGTGCTGCACCGGGGCTGAGGGCTTAGTCTGAGGGCTAGGTCGTCCATAGATGTCCTAGGGCCAGGCGCAATTGGTCGGTAGGGTGGTTGGTTTTGGGGTGTCTTAAGGAGCAAGTTGTTGCGGATAGGTTCAAGCGAAGGTAGCGACAGCATCAGAGCGAGGTTTTTAACTTGTTATGCAAATTGTTCTGTAAATTTAACTTGCCATGCAAATTGTTATGTAAAATTATTTTATTTATCAAAATCTGAGAGTGAATATGCTAGAGTGTTTAATTTTTAGTCAATTTCAAAATTTCCGCTCTGTTTTTAATTCATGGTAGTTTTAATGAAATCCCGGGTCACTACAAGTGGACTTGCTCACTATCCACTACCATGATGGCGTCATTCTGGCCGATGTTGGTAATCCGGTGATGAAATCCATGGATATGGTCTCCCATTTCCATTCTGGGATTGGCAGAGGTTGTGATAATCATGTTGGGTGCCAGTGTTCTACTTTAACCTATTGGCATTCTATACATTTGGTTAAATACTCAGCTATTTCTTTCTTCAATCCAGGACAATATAATTGTTTCCTAGTGGTCACGATCATCTTCTGGTATCCTGGGTGACCAGTATACAGTCTTTTATGTAGTTCATCCATTATGAACCTCTTCAAGTCGTCACATTTTGGAATATACAATATGTTTCTGTAAGTAGACCTCCATCTAACATCTGGTAGTCTTCGTACTTTATCCCTGCAGGTTCTTTCTCCAGGTATGAGGTCACGGTCTGGAAGAACGCGTCTATTTCTTTTGCATTCTTGACTCTTTCCCTGACGTTGGTCTCATAGGTTCCCACCGCTGCCAGCTGAATTATTTTCATACTTCTACTAAGGGCATCAACCACCTTATTTTCCTTTCCCTTGATATGTTTGATTTCGAAATCAAACTCGCTAAGAAGGGCCATCCACCTAGCTTGTCTAGTATTGCTTTTTGGTTGGTCAAACAAGTGTCGCAATCCACAGTGGTCTGTCATAAGTACAAATTTCCTATCCAAGAGGTAATTCCTCCACATTTTCAAGGTGTGCACTATGGTGGCTAGTTCTATATCATGGGTCACATAGTTGACTTTGTGTTCATTCAATTTTCAGGATTCATAGCAGACTACACTTCCTTCTTGCGCAAGGACTCCTTCGAGCCCTTCCTTACAGGCATCAGTGCACACGAGGAAGTCAATTTCAGGATTGACGATCTTCAGCACGGGTGCATGGGTCAGTATGTGTTTTAGGGTCCAAAACCTTTCTTCACATTTTGGGGTCCAAAGGAATTTAACTCCCTTCTTCTGGAGGGCAGTGATTGGACAACCAATCTTGGAGAATCCTTTTATAAATATCCTATAGTATCCTGCTAAGCCCATAAAGGATCTGATGTCTGAAACGTCCTTTGGGGTAGGCCATTCCATGATAGACCTGATCTTGTCAAGGTCTACTGCTACCCCTTCTTTAGATATGACATGGACCAAGTAATGTATTTTCTTCTAGAAGAAATCACACTTGCTAAAATTGGCATAGAGATGATGTTCTCTTAGCACTTGAATCAAAAGTCTAAGATGTTCCTCATGTTCCTCTCTCTTCTTGGAGTAGATTAAGATATCGTCAATAAAAACCAATACAAATTTGTTTAGAAATTTGTTGAGCACATTGTTCATCAAGCACATAAAAGTGGCAGGGGCATTAGTTAATCCAAATGGTACTACCACAAACTCGTAGTGACCATATCTCGTTCTGAAGGTAGTTTTGTGGATGTCTTCACCCTTAATTCAAACTTGATGGTATCCATATCTCAAGTCAATCTTGGAGAATATGGAAGCACCTTCCAATTCATCGAACAAGTCATCGATCTGGGGTAAGGGGCACTTGTTCTTTATGGTTACCTTATTGAGTTGTCTGTAATCTATGCACAGTTGGAGAGTACCATCTTTATTTTTCACGAACAGGACTGGTGCTCCCCATCGAGACACGCTGGGCCGGATATATCCTTTTTCCATCATTTCTTTTAGTTGTAATTTAAGCTCAACTAGCTCGGGTGTGCTCATCCTGTAAGGTGTCCTAGACACTAGCACCGCTCCTGGTGCAAGTTCTATCGAGAAGTCAATGTCCCTTCTCAGAGGTAGACCCGGTACCTCTTCTGGAAACAAATATCTATATTCTCTTAGTATGGGGTGGTCTTCGAGGCTTGGTTTGTCATCCTCAACCGATTCCAACACTTGTATCGCATATAGTGGGCATCCCTTTCTACAATACTTTCTCATTTGAAGGGATGATATTTGTCTCACCGAGACAGGTTTTTGGATCCCTTGAAGGGTTATCCTCCTTCCTTCTTCACTTAGACATTCTAATGTTTTATGGTAACAGTCCATTCTGGATTTATATGTGGCTAGCCAATCCATGCCAATCAACAGGTCATACGATCTTAGGGGTAGTATGTTGAGGGTTTCTTTAGTGGATAATTCACCAATAGTGAATTGGAAAGATGGTATGACCTCCGTTACCTTTCTTTTGGTGCCAGTGGCTAACTGTACCAACCATGGTTTGGCATGTTTATGTGGCTAAAATTTAAACTTATCAACAGCCTGAGGGGCTATATAACTCAAATTTGAGCCAGGGTCAATTAGAATAGACACTAGGTGGTTAGTGATCATACCTTCCATCTCCACCACTAAAGCTTTGTGGTCATCTTGTTTATTATCCACGGCTGCATAAATTTGCGGCATACTCTTGGCCATGTCATTGATGGTGGTAGCCTCTTAGACGTTGTAAAGTATCCTATTGTTTTGTTGTCAGTGCGGGTAGTCCCTCAGTAGATGTTCTTCTCCACAACCCCAGCATTTCAAGGGTTCTTTCTTTGGATTATCAGTCTTTCCAGGGGTTGACCCAAAAGGATTATTTCCGCTCTGGGAGGGTAAATTCTACTGGTGTACACTTCGGGTAGGAAATATCATCCTTGTATCCTTTTTATATTTTTTAAATCTTGGGGATTTAAACCCCTTTTTTTGGAATCCCAAACCATTCTTCTGCTTCCAGCCTTTGCGAGGTTCTGTCTGAAGACCAAACTGTCCATAACAATATCTTTCCTTTCGAATAGTGTCTTCTAGGGTCCTCGGCTCGTCAAACTCAATCCTATTATAATAGTCCTTAGGTAGCCCACTTATAAATCATTTCACCTTTGCCTTTTCTAATTTTATGTAGGGTACGTACCTCAGTATCTCAAGAAATTTGTTGACATATTCATCTACGGTGAGTTTCCCCAGCTTGAGTTCATAAAATTATTTAGTCTTTTCGTCGAGATACTTTTCCAACAGATACTTGTTCCTGAAGTATCTTTCAAACCGTTCTCAATATAGGTCTTCTTCGTGAATCCCTTTTACATTCTTGAGGTCTTCCCACCAAATGGAAGCCTTTTCATTCAGTTTGAAAGTGGCTACTCGGGCCTTCAAGTTTTTTGAGAAGTCATGGACTCTAAAATACTTCATTAGTCCAAGAAGCCAAGCCTCTGCTTCCTCTCCTCTCTTTGTTTCACCATCGAAAGAGGGTGGTTTGGCCTTCTTGAATTCTTCGAGATTATGACTTTTGGAACGCTTTCTCTTCTTCCATTTTCTTAGGGAATATGAACTAGTTCTGCTACTAGAAGATCCCTCTGAATCGCCAGTTTCCTTTCCAGAGGAAACATATAACACCCATCCCCTATATCCGGGGTGGGCCTTCCATGAGGTTCTCTTCCCAATGTAGCCACTCAAAAGGCCATGTTTCTGTATCTCAGGTGGAATTCAACTCTTCTTTGTCTAGCATCGATCCTCGTGACTAGTGTCAGGTCCATGCTGCAGTTGTCTTTGTATGTCGGATAAACTCTACAGCAAGACTGACTGCATTAATTTTTGTTTGCTTCTCTTGCTCTTTTATCAACCTCTCATTGTCGGCCTTCTAGATTTGTAGTTTGAACGTGAGACTCCTCGTAGTCTCAGTTAGATTTGGAGGGGTCTCTACATCCCTCCTCTCATCATACTCTTCGTCTATATTGTGGGAGTCGTCCCCCACCTCGTGGTGCGTCCCCATTCTATATGTCTGCAGTTTTCCCGTGATTGATCATTCTCTTGCGTGTAGACAAAACACTTGTTGTTAGCTAACATTATATTCATTCATAACCAGCACATAAATTCACATTTCCCAAATGCATACACACAGTAGGGATTTCATTATTTTCTTTAATAACATTCTTAACTTCGACTTTTGGTAAAGGGGGTTAATATAGAGGGTTACTCTTTTTAAGAGTACTTCAAATGAAGTTTCTACGCGACTCGTTCATGAGCCCAAGCAGGCCAAGTGTTGTAGCCATGCTCTGATACCAATTTGTCACACACTCACAACAGCATAACAAAATTTTCTCCTTTTTCTCAAAGGACATAATTCCCAAATTCCTACAAGGGCCTAGCATAGGCTAGCTCATTCCTCATCCTCCACCTCATGATCGAGACCCCCGACCAAAGGCTTAGTTTAAAAGGATCATTGCATTTCACGACATCAAGGCTCCCAATGCAAGGCGTCCCAACCTCTTCATCTCCTTCAGTCCCAAAAGTGATTAAGGGGCCTAGCGCGTGCTAGCTCTCTCACCTATGATCACGACGTGACCCTCCTCCACACGACCATGACATTGTGACCACGGCCTACAACCATAGGTTATTTCGCATTTCATGATTTCAGGACTTCACATCCCTCGACTTCTCATTTCTTCGAATTCTCGGGTCTTGAAATACCGATCCCCAACTTAGACCCTTAGCCAACTACTAGCACCTGTCTCCTCCTTCTACCACATGACCCTGTCCTGTGACCTAGGGCTAACCCACTGAGTGCATCAGGGTTTCGTATTCCAGGATTTCATGATTTGCGAAACTGAGAGATTATGCCCTTTGGTCTCCTAGACGTCGAAACATCGAAACTCATTCATGCTAAATTGATGGTCCAGATCACTCCTGGATCAACGACCATGATTACGTCATGAATTCACAAATTGTGAGTTTGTGCAGTCCTACCCTTTGACCACTCCAAGTTGCGAGTTAGCGAAATGCCACCCGACTGCCATGCGTCCCTGCTGAATGGATGGTATTGATTAAATAGGGACTTTCAATACTATGACAAGCCCATCCTCCCATATAAATTTGGGTTAAGATCGACGGCTTAGATAGCTCCCGATGGATCCTAGGATCTACGGTCTCGGTTCCATTGCTACTTGCAAAGGCTAAAGGGGTCGAGGTGTTAATGCCCACACTCCTCCTCTAGATCCATTGGTCCTGACAGACCTAGGGTATTTCCGAAAGGATCTCATTTGTTCGTCTACCAAGCAAAGGGATACTCCCTTTAGATAATTGGATTCGCTATCCTTTCCAAAATTAGGTCATGAAATTCAACCTTTCGGAGCTTCAGACTCCCATGACTCTGAAACCTTAGAGAACTACTCTTTCTTGCACAGGTTTTCCAGACCTGGATCGCATGAACCTTCAGATGGTTCTTGGGAAATTATCCCTCATTTTAGTCGAGTTTTTGGGTAAAGGCTCGGTATGGTTCCAAAGTTATGAGGTGATTCCCAGGGAAAGGTGCTCTCGAGGAGCCATCCTAGATTATTGTGAAGGTCAACCAGATGGGTCTATTCTCAATGGGATGGATGCATACTTTGAAATTAACTAATTTACACAGACATCAACTATAGCATATAAGTATAAACACTCATCCATGATATTCAATTCAAAATATAAGGCATAAAACACTTTTCAGAACCACAAGGCATGATGCAACTGCTGAGAGGGGTGATTTTTTCCACCCAACCGTAAGCTCAGTGACTCCAAACGGATTTACCACTAGCCACCCCCGAGCTAGACCACGATTCTCTAAAATTCAATCTCTTACTTCCATCTCAACGGAATTCAAGGACGAAGGTTATTCTCCTTCTCCTGATACAGAAAAAAATCGAAGATGAAAGTTACTCTCCTTCTTCTATGTTCAAAACTCCCTATGGTTACAGGTTTTGTGATTCTCTTCCGCGATCCATGTCGTGCACACTCCCTTTCTCTACCCTTCCCACACTTATTTTCTTTCCCTTCTCTACAAGATTTCATGTGGTGTGAATTCCCCCCTCCATGGTAAAGTCTGAGAGATTTACAGATGGGCGGTTCGCCCCATCCCCTCATTAACTCTTGAGGAGCCTCCCCACCTACCATCCTGACGGGAAATTCATTCCAGGGTCAGAGAGTTTCCTTGGTCTTTGAGCAAGTAAAAACTAGTATGGTACTAGTTCGGTGGAAGTTAACACAACCATTCCATGTCCCTTCCACCAGCTTTCATTATCCATCGTGGTCTCTTTTAGCACATCCCCCTCCCAGCAGTCATGCAACAGATATTCATAACATAATTTACATTCATCGACCTTTTATACAAATGTCCATAAAATCAAACATTCACACCTTTGAGTTTTCCATAGTTCTTCGTCAATATAGTTATTTTTATAGACTCGGGAAAACAGGGTGTTACACTCATGTTGTGATGTGAGCCTCGTGTTGAAGACTCTCAGCCTAATGCTGATGTTGATGATACTCTAGCCTTCGTGTTGTGATGTTGTTGTTGTTGATGATGCTACGGCCCTTGTGTTGTGATATTGTTGCTTTTGATGTTGTATCATCCTTGTGTTGTTATTGATGATGATGATTGTTATCACTGAAATTTCGTCCGCACATGGTTACAAGAACTCAGCATCGTCAAACAGTGATGAAGTCATCCATGGACCTGAATTAATACCACAGCATTCAAAAAAGGTCAAAAACTATACAAAGTAGTGAAAAATTGAAGAGC
>SNQJ01S0142746.1:0-24591 GCA_010110895.2 Picea sitchensis
TATCAGAGTTGGTTTCCTTCGTAGCAGTCTAACCGTTGGAAGAAAGATCCTCAGTTTCCCCCATTGTCAAACTCATTTAGCACTTACTGAACTCACTAAGAAGGTCGCCTAAGTAGGGCACATCTCTTCCCTAGATCAGATCTACAAATTTCTGAAGTTGATAAATTAAGGTTTCCTCATAAAACCCTAGGTCTGCAGTGCCAGTTGCAGTTGTAGCACCAATTCCTTCATGCCAATTGTTTCGTGCCATTTGCAACACCAGTTGCAGTGCTAGTTGCAACACCAGTTACAGTTCCAGTTGCAGTGCCATTTGCAACACCCATTGTAGTGCTAGTTGCAGAACCGATTATAGTGCCAGTTGCATCACCATTTGCAGTGCCAATTGCAACAGCGATTGTCGTGCCAACACTAGTTGCAGTACCAGTTGCACTGAAAGTTTATGTGAAGTGTTGGGAATAATTTTTGGTTTTCTTAGTGTGCCTTACACATCTTTATCTACCTTTAGATTACAATGTGGAGCACCTTTGAAGTTTTAAGGTTCATCATTTCTTGTCGTTGCTGCCGAATGGTGCCACTACCTATCGATGTTGTCAGAGGTGTGTATTTATATATATTTAAACTGTATCGCTATTTTGAGTGTGATTGCAGGAGAAGGGATCTCTTACAATCGTAGATCCAGAGGAATCTTAGACCCAACACATTCAAATGAACAACACACTTCAGGTTTGATTGTTTTCATATGCCTCTAGTTGTTATGGCATTATTGTAATCTTATGAACATCTAGTTGTATTTTGATTTATTGAAGTTATGGTAACCTTTGTTCAAAGTTAAAGTTATAAGATGACTCTAGTCAAAGTATTAGATTAATTAAGGTTGAGATTTTAGAGTTTATTTGCATTATATTCTCGAACTCAAATTTCTGTCAAGAAAGTATATTGTCTTAAGTATAGGGGAATTGTTGAAGAGAATACTTGTCATCTTGAGTGAAGGAGACTTGGAAGAAAATCAACAAAACTCGTTCTTGAAGATAAGACTTTGGGTTCCAAGTTTGCTTGATTAAATTAATAAGTTTCCATTTTGCACATATCAAGTTTAATGATTGCTACATTATTAGTTGTGACAACAATCATTGAAAGGTTTTATTATTGCTAAATACAATGAATACTTGGCAGCGTGTGAGTATTATTGATATAAATGCTTATTGTACTTGGTCACAAGATGAACTAACATCTCTTCTAGGAGATACTTCTTGTTTTGCTTCTAGGAAGGTCACCTTGGTAGTAATATGATGATTACCATGAGATTGTCTTTTTATTCTTGTTGACATAGATATGTTCTTATGAAAATGCTATTATACTTTGTGTTCTTGTTTTCTTGTTTTGGGCAGGTTACCATGGAGGAATGATTGATCACAACACTAGAAGAGTGTTGTTCCTATTTCTTATTATTGTATTTTTATTTTGGTTATTGTTCCAGGCAAGTCACGAGCAATAGCTCTGAGAAGGAGCTATTGTGATTATTGTTCTCATTCTTGTTTTTATTATTACAAGAGTATTATTCTTGTCTATTGTTTTTCCCTTTGTTGTCCTTGTTCCGGGCAGATCACATGTGATAACTCTGAGGGAAGATATAGTGACAGTTGTAGGAGACAACATATTAGATGGTCTCTAGTTTCAGACATGGATCAGACTATCCAGATAAGAAGTTGTATACACGACTATATACATCCATGTACCAAAGAAGAAGAAGACAAAGAAGAGTACTTTTGCGAGATACAAAGTATCTCATATGGAGATTGATTGTAAGGACCAGAAGGCTCCAAATATGACCGAAAAAATCCCTCTAGTGCAGTTGATCACTCTTCGGATCATCAGGAAGAGTTAGTAGAGCTATAAGGGCCTACCCAAAATCGTTGCAGTAACCAAGAAGAGACATGTGTGGTCCCATGAAACATTGTAGGATACAACATTGATGAGCCATATCATGAGGAGAAGATGGCTCCATCAATGGTGAGGTAGGCGAACCCACTGAGTACTAGCTCGGAAGGAGCTAGAGCTCAGAGGGAATTAGCCCTCACGATCTAGTAGGGAGGAGCAACTTCCCCAAGACCATTCATTGGAGACTTCGGAGGAACTAATCACACACAAAGGGAGAAGATGGCTCCAAATATTATACAGAGTTAGAGGGAGTCAAGCTTCAGAGGGAGAATGGAGACTCAGAGAATTTCAGTTTCATATGGAAGAGAGAGACATCTTCCAGGACTGACTGATAGGTGCCATGGGTTGAGAAGGATAGATCGAAGCTTCAGAGGCTTCGAGGAGATATGAGATCTTATGGGAAGATTCCCTTGCTTCAATAGAATTTGGTACAATGATTAAAGAGGAAGTTAGTCAAAAGGACTAGGATATATATCTTTTCCTTGGTTCCAAGACCAGAAGGGAAGTCAGTGGTGACTTCCAAGTTGATCTACAAGATCAAGCATGTTGCAGATAAATAGCCTATAGATGTACAACGCCTGATTTGTGTCTAGAGGATTCTCTCAACAAGAGGGAGAAGACTATGACGAGACACTTGCTCCAGTATATTGCTACCGATGAACATGTAGTAGATATGTTGACCAAGCCTCTATCGGGGACAAACTTGGAGTGATCAAAATGTTTTTTCTCGAGTAGTGATAATTGATGTATTCCCCAGTATCGAGAAGTGATGTAATCCCCAATAGTGGGAGATACTCCAACGCAGGTTGGTACTCCAACACAGGCTGGTATGCTACCCCAATGCAGGTTGGTACTCCAACCAAGGTTGGTATGCTACACCAACGGAGGTTGGTACTCCAACACAAGATGATATGCTACCCTAGTGCAAGTTGGTACTCCGACGCGGGCTGGTATGCTACCCCAACGCAGGTTGGTATTCCAATGCAGGCTGGTATGCTACCCCATTGTAGGTTGGTACTCCAACGCAAGATGGTATGCTACCTGTAGACTGGTCTACAAGACCATGTGAGTCTTTCCCATGCCATTTGAGATGGATGGATGTGCTTGAAACCACTACATAAAGAACATCTTAGTTAATACCTTCCTAGATAAGAGGGAGTGTTGATGTTTTAGTAGCTACGGGAGGTATTAACCTCCACGTGTAACCTATGACTTAGAATAGAATATTCTGGAAGTAAGTGAACCATTAAACATATGTGTGGAAACCCTAGAAGACAAGTCAGCCAAGTAGAATAAATAATGTTAGAATATTATCTTCTAGAAATACAAGTCGGCTTCACAGAAAAAATATAAACAAAAAATATAATTACCAGAAAGTCAGGTCGGCCCAGCTAGAAAATTTATTGGACATATTAATATAAATAGAAGACGTTTTAGCTCATTTGTACACCTAGTCAGAGCGCAAGTCTTGTGGAGAGTTGAAGTTACATCTGCAACTGCAGCTACAAGGAGGGATAAGGGTGCATGGTCATCTCTTGGTCTTGGTCTCTCTCTTGGTGATTCTCTCAATGACATTCTTGGTGATACTCTTGGTGATATTCTTGTTATGTATGGTGCAAGTTTGAGAGAGTAGTGCAGTTGTAGTTGTTGCAATTGTGTATGGTACTTGTTCTGTGGATATGGAGACTCTCTCTCTCTTGTGCGCTACCCTTGGAGAGGAGCGCTCTACTTGTCTTGACTTTTTGTTGCAGTTAGCATCTAGGGTTAATCTGTTGGTTCTGGAGTAGGCTTGCCATAATTATTCTAAGTAAAGGTTAATGTGCTCAGTGGTGGCATATGTGAATGCTTATGGTTGGGTGACAATGATGTGACATTGTCTATGGTTAAACGAGCATACCAAAATTTCAATAGTCCTTGGGGGGTCTTCGGTGCCTATGAGCTCAATTCTGCAGGATTCTTGAGTGGTTTTTGGCCCCTATTACCTACAAACACGAAATAGGAAGCTACAAGAGGTCAGAAAACCCTAAAAAACTCGTAAAAAACCCAAATAAATTGAAAATAAACCTTTTACCACACACCCACAACCAATAATCTTGAGATTGGATCGGATCCTTAATGGAGTCGCCATTTTGTTGGTGCAAATCGGCAAATAGAGTGAGCAAATTTGAAAACCTTATGGTTGCTACAAGATTACAAACAAATGAGTTAGAAAACTAAAAACCCTAGCTTTCCATGGACATATTATACCTGAGATTCTTGATATTCTTCATAAAATAAAAGAAATGCAACAAAGAAATATACAAGAACATTAATCAAATCAAAGAATTCTTCCATTACCCAACCGAAGTAGTTGTACATTTACACATGCAACGAACTATTGAAGGTGTTGATCTTCTGGAGGCTTCTCCTTGGGAGGGTTCTTTGCTTTCTTGAGTGTGTGGTTGTAGCTGTTCTCTCCTTTGGTTGTAGATGGTTGCAATAGTGTGCTCAATAAACTAGGGTTTCAGTGGCAAAGGGGTAAAGGAGCAAGAGGAATGAGAGAGTGAAAAACGAGAGTGAAATGGAGATTTTCTCATATTTTTCCCTTTTTATATTAAAAATAGGAGGGTAAGTCATAAAAAGGGTTTATGACTTAATTAAGTGGGATTAACTTTAGGGAAATAGTTCATAAAGTTAATTAAAAGGGATATTATGTAAAAGTGGGTTTTTATGGCTTTATGAGTGAAATTAACTTTAGGAAAAGCATTCCTAAAGTTAATTAAAGGGGATATGGTGTAAAAGCCATGATACCCATACTATGGTTGGATTATTTTAGTACACTTATCATTTTGGTCTAAGTGGGTCATTTTTATGTGATAACACACGATATTTTAGTGTAGTATATGTGACAAAAATATAAAAGGAGCCTCAACCACCATTGAAAATGTTGTTTGGAAAAGATCATTTTGAACAACTTATAAAGATAGAAGAGTCTGGAATAATATTCAAGACAAAAATATACTTCCTTAAATAAAGATGCACTTAAAATGAAGAATTGACATATTATACATTATCGATAAGTTTTAAGATATCATTAAAAAAATATCCAATTTAACTTATTATTAATGGATTATATTTATAATGTTTTGAATATTTTAACTACATTAATAATATATATCAATGGATTATATTTGTAATGTTTTGAATGTTTCAAATGCATTAATAATACATATCTATTGTATATTGTTGTTTTAGGATTAATCTTTTCAATATATTTTTAATCATTATATTTTAACTTTCATTTATATATGAATCATTATAGTAAAGAAAATAATATTAAATATTGTTATTTTATAAATAAGAACATAAGTTGGGTTAAAATATATAATTTTCAACTTTATCTATAAAATTATTTTATTTGATATAACATTTAAAATTAAAATGTTTTGTTAAATAATATTTAAAATTAATATTGTTTAATTGCTAACAAATTAAAATTTAGAAACATTAAAAATAATATTTTCAATTTTATTTAAAATATGATATTAAATAAATAATTTGATAAAAATTACAACTTCCAAAATAACATATATTATTAATAATAATTAATAATATTAATGATGATGATGATGATAGTGCGTCTGTTGAGATCTAATTGGTTTATTGGATCTTAAGAGGGTAAGTGATGATTACTTGTGATTCTTTAAATTTTGTTTCTATGCTCAGAAGGTATCAAGAGAAGCTTTCCAAGATCCTGCATGCTTTTGTTGAGTTAAAGAGGTTAGGAAGGAGTTGGTAGTAGTGTAGTCAATATTTTGAAAATGAGATCTAATATGGCTATAGGTTCGACAATCTAAGAGAAAATGTTTTCATCTTCCATTATTCTTAATTACTACAAAGGTGACACACTCTCATCCCATGGCATTTAGGAATTGATAGCCTTGAGTTTCACTATGGAGCCGTGAAAATTTGTTCTTATCTTAGCAATGCTTATTTTTCTTTACACTTACAAAGATAGATAATTTTGATCTTCTAGATTAGGGTTGATTACATCTTTATAATACCTTAATTTTCTTTTTTCCTCAACTCATCGCATCCCACATTTTCCCTAAATTTTGATTTGGCGTTTTTTAATAGTATATTTATTAGCAAAATGGTTTCTTCCATGATTCCCAAATGGTTTAGCCAAGATCATGCATCTTTATGCAATCCTCACTTGAGTAGATGGTGATTATAACTTGATTTGAAAGCAATTTTAAGTACTAATACTTTTAGTAGTGTAACATTATTAATAATAACAATTTTAATAATGATAATAATTTTATGAAACATTATTGATAATAATAATTTTATGGCTTGAAAATGGACATATGAATAAATCCTTAATGTTTTGGAAGTTCTCTTCGGCGTCCATCCAACCATAACGAAGATAAGAAGGTCTAATTCATGATATATATCCACCAAATGTTCACAGATATAAAATATATATATTATATAAAACAGATAATGTTTTTAAATAATAAATAATTTATTTAATATTATTAAGTGTATTGCTTTTTACATAGTAATAATATTGTAATCAATGATGGTAAAACTTTATTGTTAGAATGTTCATTCAGACAACTAATAAAATAATTTATTTAATATTATTAACTGTATTGCTTTTTACATAGTAATAATATTGTAATCAATCATCGTAAACTTTATTGTTAGTAATAATATTGTAATCAATTATGGGAGAAAGAAAGTTCGATAATTATTTATTTTAATTAAAATTATAATAAATTTATTAATTTTTTTTTTTTTTTTTTTTTTTTTTTTTTTTTTTATTTCATTTTATTTAAAAATATTATAAATTATTTCAAATGTTAGTGGTTGATGTGATATAGATTTAATTAACTTTTTAGGTAAAATTATTCCATCGCATATTTAATGTTCTGTAACTTTTTAGTGCTTTACAACTTACTCTTCTCCTTTGTTCATCATGTACACATTGATTTGCATTAATGTAGTTGGGGTGGTTACTTTCCTCAACATGTTTCACGATGACATATGCAACGCACTCAGGTATAGGGTCAAGGTTTGATTTTAGGTATAGGATTAAAGTTCAATTGAGAAGGGGTTAAGGTTTTAAGTGTCAATTTTATTTGGAAACATGTTAAGAAATTTTTCATGCGGTTATATGTAGTTACATGTATATGTATGTAGTTATATTATGAACGAGAATGTTTGCACTCTTTTGTGAACAGTTATATGGTGGGTGAATTTAATTATAATTAGTTAGTCTAATTGTTTAAGAGATTCTATATATACGAGCACACCCATAGAAGTAGAGTCATGATGTGTGAGGGTGTAGACAATATATACAATACAGTGGAGCCACGGTCATTTTTTGAGGATGGTTGTATGTATTTGTTGACTTCATTGCAATTCTCTCTTGAATAATAAGAATCACGAATATCATTGATAAGTAGTTTTCCCACATTGAATTTCCACATAAATCAACTTTGTGTCAATTGTGTTTATGTTATGTTTTACTTCCCTTACCTAACAAATTTGACATGTGATTCTACACAAAATAAAAAGTGTTTCATATTCAAAGTTTAAGTCGCACTTTGTGTTTGGGTAGGCAATGCATTCTAAGTTTTGTGTTTGGGTAGGCAATGCATTCTAAGTTTAGGGCAAAGGGTAGTCTAAGGCTTAAAAACAAATTTTGTTTCTCAAAATTATTCCATATAGTATAATGTTGAGATCGATCTTAGTCACATGTATTTTGGGATTGTTAAAAGCACCATGACTTATATATATATATATATATATATATATATATATATATATATATAAACTTACAAAACACTATATGTAAATATTTTGGTTAAAATATATTTCATGTTGTTTTTGCATACTTTTATTTTTTATTGTTTTTAGTTCAATTAATGGTTTAGTTTAGATTATATTAAGGTTTATCTTCAATATGGTAGTAGGCGTTGGTAGTTAAAGTATATAGTTAGTTTTTTTTGGTCTTTTGATCTGTATTATATAGATTTTTATGTACTATGTAATGGATTCTTCATATGGAACTTTTTTCTTTGTCGTTGAAAAAATGTATTTTGTAAAAAGATTATATTATTATCAATATAATGTGAAATTTCTATTGAAAAAAAAAACTAAGGTTTGGTGGTTAAAAAATCTCTTTGTAATATATATATATATATATATATATATATATATATATATATATATATATATATATATATTAAAAATACTAGTTGAAATCTTAATATGGTAGTAGGGTAGAGGTTTGGTGGTTAAAAAAAAATCTCTTTGTAATATATATATATATATATATATTAAAAATACTTTGGTTAAAATATATTTAAAATTATTTATTGACATGTTTTAATTGTTTTTAGTTTTTTTTTTCAATAGAAAATTTGCTCAATTGTATTAGTGAATATAATTTGTTTAAATCTTTTTGTCCATAACAGGAATAACATGAGAAAGTCTATCACAAAGTGTATCTAGATTCTAAACCATAGTCCATGGTCAAATACATAAAAACTACCAGTCCTTACAAGACCAGAATGTCACTAGAGATGAAAACCAACACGCAGGTTGCATAAAGAGATTTGAAAAATAAACCAGTGGTTGCTTGCCCCCATAGGAACTCAAAGTGTTAAACAAACACCACATGCCCCAAAGTACCTCAAAGTGTTTCCCAAAAACACCTCATGACCCCAGTGAGGACTTCAAAGCTCTGGCCCAAAACCTTTTGTGCAGAAGCGGGGCTATGGACAAAACTCCCGTTGTAGAAAACCCCGAAACTGCCACTGCCGAAACTCTGAAAATAGCCACTAGGTGTCAGGCTCTCTTACACCAAACATGCCATATCTGCCATCAAAAGAGGAAGGACCCAGGATCGATGAAGAGACAGTCGCCGCAGGGAAAATCTCAGCCCTGAACAAGCCATCCATCGTTGAAGAGAACCGACCCTCGTTGCAGAGTTCTCCCCGAATAAGCTCATGGCCGAAGGCGGTGGTCAGCGGAAAATCTCGACCCAAAGCAGGCCACCTCGAGGCTGACTGAGGATAAACCCTAGGCTGTCGCCATCCGCAATTGTAGATAGGTAAGCCATCGATATTTTGACATCCTTCGACTATCTTGTTGTTGTTGTTCGCTCCTCCTTCTAGTAACTTGACAGGACACCTCGGGCGGCTAGGGTACACCCTAGTTGCCTCCATCGCAGCTAGTCGTCGCCCTCACTGTTGTTGTTCGCTCCTCCTTAAAATCATTTTTTTGTTTTAGATTAGTCTTGGTTTATCTTAAATTATATTAGAGTTTACGTGCAATATGGGTAGTAGGCTAAGGTCGAGGATGTCAAAATAATTTCCTTGTAACATGAATCCAGATATATACTTTGTATCATTGTTATTTTCAAAATAAAAACTAAAAACCAACCGATTTATGTGAGATTAGGTAGATTTGTGTTCACACTAATTATCTTGTTTAATTAGGGTTTGTTTAGAGTCTTAGCATGGTTAAGGTTTTAGTTAGTTGAGTAAGAAAATAACTTGTCCAATTTATCTTCCTTATTATGATTACCACTTATCATTGTCTTAAGTTTAGGTTTGTTTTTTCAAGATTCAATAATGATTTAGTTAAGGTTGAGTTCAACAATAATGATTTAGTTAAGGTCGAATTCAACAAGTTCTTAAAAAACATTATGCAAACATTATATTCTATGTAGTTTATTTTCTTTTTGTAGCGAGAAACACTAGGATTATGAATGCTTTACTGTGAAGGCTTCACTGTTGTATAAGTTGCTTGCTTTGAGCAATAATGATATTGTTGGACACACCTACTTGACCTATAGGGGGGTTTGAATGAGTGTGGGGGCTCTTTTCCCAAAAACTTCCCTCTTGCACAAAACTCATCAATTAGCATTTCAACATTTTATTCATTACATTGTTGTCATTTATAACCAGGTTAGATGTGAGCACATATCATCGATAATATATCATCGTAAGTCATCACCACAATGAACACAAAGACACCAAGATGCTTAATGTACAATTTTCTTTTATTACGGACTCTGATCATTTAGAGGGTTTATCGGCAATGAAGATATAGTACAACTCTACAAGAGCATACCGACTCTATATGCAAATTCGACTTGCATTCTCATCCTCAAGCCCGAGATGAGGCAACGATATAAGCGGATAATCAATCAAAACCATAAACAAGAGCATCAACCGGCCGCCAACTTTGTGTCAAACAGCAAGTAATCAACTGCCATGAAACAAGTGCATCCAACCATGTGTACCAGAGTATATACTAATCATGTGTCAACTACTCATCAATATGTACCAACATCATCAACTATACACCTCATGTATGTGCCAATCATGTTACTTATCACCGACTAGATTTTGGATTAGTCCAACAACCCTAACTTGAAATAATCTGTAGAGTTGTACACATTGATGAATAAAGAGATGCCCAAAGCATTACACTATGTTCTTAAGTGTGTTTTATTTAATTCCTCAAGTGGCACTACTTGGAACCTCGAGAAAATGAGTTATAGAAAAAGTAAGCGCCCTTGTTGAATTCGGCTTATTCTAGAGAACGACCTAGTAGAGCGTGCCATACCAATGTTGTTGAATAGATCTGGCTGATGCAGGAGCATACTAAAGGCGTAATCTAGCTTGACACAATTGGTGTCGAGGCATACTAAAGAGACTGCAATATAACCAACCTGAATTGGTCTCAGCGACTTTGGATCTGTTGTGAAGGATTTATGACGTTTTTACCAGAACACTTGATTTTGACTAGTTCGGGACTAATACAAAATACTATTTCCACGGAGTGTATCTCCCCAAATACAATGACCCACAAGTGAATTTTTTAATAGATGCTTGGCTATGTTTTCTCACTTGCATAGCAATTTCATGATACGAATCATTATAGAAAAAGTTATAGCGAAAATGGTGAGATGACACGTAAATAACATACCTTCCACCCAGAAGCACCATCAAAGAATTTATCCTTCCCTTGCATTTCCAATATTTTCTTCACTTTCCTGCGACATTTAAACGAATTATCCTTGGTTTACCTCATTCACCTATAGATCTTCAATATCCTCAAGTGTTTCACACAAAAAATGCTTTCGAGCTCTCACAAGGATCTCTCCATCAATACTCAAAATATATTCCCACAAGAGCTCTCCATTGATCCACAAAAGGATGTCTTACAAGAGACCATTGCTATCTTATTTATACTTTCATCCCATTTTAGGTCCTTAACCCATTTCTAGGTCCTTAACCTATTTTCCTTTATTTTTAGGGTTAACCACTTTCCATAAATGAGAAAGTTCTCAATACTTTAACATTTAAATATTCCTTCTTGATTTTGTCACCTTACTTTATCATCTCTTGATTATTTAAAATGGTCACACCTTGAATTTGTCATTTTAATTTATCATTTAAATAATATTAACCCATTTCTAGGTCACTTAACCTATTTTCCTTATTTTAGGGTTAACCACTTTCCATAAATATTCCTTCTTGATTTTGTCACTTACTTTGCTCATTTCTTGATGTTTTTTCACTTCTCTTGATTATTTAAATAATCACCTTGAATAAATAATATTAAACAATTTCTAGTCCCCTTGACCTATTTTCCTTAAATTTAGGGTTAGCCAACTTTCCATAAATATTCATTCTTGGTAAATGTCACCTTATTTTATCATTTATTCTTTTAGGTCACTTTGACTTCTTTTGACTTTGGGGCTTCAATCCTTCATGTGAGGGTCCATGTCTTAAGTAAGACCATAACTCTCAAACTAGGAGGAGTTATGTGACATTCCTGAGACCACGAGAAATGGCATGACAAGCACTATCCATCTAGGATAGTTTCATAACAATTTCCTTGATCTTCATCTCGTTATTCCTCATACAAGCATGGGTCCTCAATAACAATACAGGATAACAAATCCATTAAAAGGATCTTCCAGTGAGGGCTTTCACCATGGGGGACCACTTTGGAGTTCATCCAGTTTGGCCACCTTATCAATCATGATAAAGACAATAATGAGTCATGGGTCCTCCAACCATTATACTAGGATAACTCAATCCTTGGCGTCTTCTAAGTGAGGCTTTCATACATAAAGGGGACCACTTTGGAGTTCATTCATTTGTGCACCTTATCCAATCATGATAGAACAATAATGAGTCATCTATCACATTTTCAACAATGCACTCAGCATATACCAATGGAACCACATCCGATCCATATTCATCATGTATCAATGACAACTCGACCCGATCCATCTTCATCTATCATTCTCATCAAGGAAATTACATATTATATTATGATATTGATCAATCAATCCTTTGACATCAATCAATCCTTAGCATCAATCAATGACATCAATCAATAATCAAACCATTGGCATCAATGACAACATGATCAACAGTATGTGATATGGAAATATTACATAAATCATCAGTCAATCAATCCTTTGACATCAATCAATCACTTGGCATCAATCAATGACATCAATCAATCAAACCATTGGCATCAATGACAACATGATCCAACAGATATGTGGAGGCACTGATATGGAAAAGCTTAGATCCATTAAAATTAAAACCAAAACATCATTCATCACTTATCATAATAATAAGTGAGACTTGTTCTAATTTCAATTTCAAGATTAAGTGATTACTTTTACTATAAGTTTAGATTTTTTTTATTTATACTTAAAACATCACTTATCATAATAATAAGTGAGATTTGTTCTAATTTCAATTTCAAAATTAAGTGATTACTTTTAAAATAAGTTTAGATTTTTTTTATTTATACTTTGAACAAGTATAAATAAATAAAATCATTCATTAAAACCATTAAAGATCCATTAAAATTAAAACCAAAACATCATTCATCACTTATCATAATAATAAGTGAGACTGGTTCTAATTTCAATTCCAAGATTAAGTGATTACTTTTACTATAAGTTTAGATTTTTTTTATTTATACTTAATTTTTAATAATATAATGAATTTTGAAAATTATATAATTTATTTGTAAATAAAAACAAAAATTGACCTAAAATAAATGTATAATAATATTTTTTATTATTTATTTAGAAAATAGGTAATAAGCAATTTTGTTGTGATTATATTTGTGTTAGAATCAACTTAGATCTATCTTAAACCCAAATTTATCAAGCACCTAGAAGGATCAAATTTCTTAAGGTATATATTTTTTTATCATTTAATTCCTTCTTATTAAATGATAAAAAAAATTGATTCCTCTCATTACTTAATAGATGGGAGTTTAAGATGAATCTATGCTGGTTTAATTTTTTAGATGTTGTCATGTAAATATACACGGTTCTTTATTTTATCTTATCTTATCTCCTCCATACTTATAAAACATATAAGATTTTGCTTGAGATTATATTGAAAAAGAATAAAGTACATCATTAATATATGAAGAAATATAGAATTAAAATAACAATCAAATTCTATGATTTAAGTAGTGGTAAAAACACTTTACACAAATTTAATAAGCAAAACTAAATGCTAATGTGGAATCCAAGAAATCTAATTAGTATGTAAACCAAAACTGTAACTTTCACATACAAAATCTAGTTTGGGTGCAAGATTATGTATGCGACACTTATATGCTTGGACATAGGAGATAGTGAGCAAAATTCATGACTATATGTGGGCTTGGACATATTAAACAATGGACAATTTTAAGGTTATGTCTAGTTTTGGATATATGAGATGGTTGACAAGGATCTGGATTAATATGAGACAATGGCAGGATTAGTCACCCTCACATATAAAATTTATTTTGGGTGCAAGATTGTGTATGAGACACTTATATGCTTGACATAGGAGATAGTGAGCAAAATTCAGGACTATATCTGGGCTTGG
The DNA here is from genome assembly GCA_010110895.2 of Picea sitchensis. Classification (NCBI taxonomy): domain Eukaryota; kingdom Viridiplantae; phylum Streptophyta; class Pinopsida; order Pinales; family Pinaceae; genus Picea; species Picea sitchensis. The sequence goes on from SNQJ01S0142746.1 coordinate 13,863, forward strand.
ACATATTAAACAATGGACAATTTTAAGGCTATGTCTAGTTTTGGATATATGAGACCGTTGACAAAATTTTGTACTAGTATGAAACAATGAAAGGATTAGTCACCCACCTAAATAAGGATTATAAGACATTACTTATACCAAAATCTTCACCAATATGGAGATTAACTTTAAATATCTTTGGAGATTAACTTTAAATATCTTTGACTTGATATAATAATATAATCTTTTAATTCATTACTGAATACCGACATTGTGAATAATCTATCTTTACATTATCCTAATGTTACATTAAAATTCCATTCTACCTTCAATCCCAAGTATGTTGAAAGAAAGAACATCTCGTCTCTCTGTTTACCCCTTTCACAAGCCTCAAAGCGGGAACGATCTTGGCTACTCTGAGTAGTAGCAGCTTCCCCTAGCGACTATGCATACATACTACAGTCTGTGAACACTACTGTGCAGGACTTTCTGCATCCTGCTTTATCACCTGATGCTTTTTCTCCTTTTTGGCTTCCCCTGGCTCAGTTTCCCCTTCTATTCACTGTCTCTGTTCATCTTACCATTCTCTGCTTTCAGTACACACTACAGTATGCTTTCCCTTCTACGCATGTATTACTGCGTTCTTCTTATAAACCTGAAGGCATTGCTCCGGATTTGACTTCTCCTTGCTCAGATTTCCCTTTCTATTCACTGCCTCCATTCAACATTTTTTTATCCTCTCCATTCTCTATTCTTCAGTTTCTCCCTCAATGACCATTCATTGTTTTTTGTCCTTCTGATCTGATCCTCTCTGTCTCCCTCTGTCCATCATTTTGTTCCAATAATTTACATATCTTCTAGTGGGTATATATGTACCTTACTATGGAGGCAAAGGTTGGTGCACTCATGAGTGCAGCCGATGAAGTTATTTGGAAGAATGTTGGATTGTTTTCCTCTCAGACTGAACATCCTCTATCACAAACCTCTCCATCTTGCTCCTCACCAAAGGTGGCGGGACAAACTAGCTTGCAGCAAACTATTTTCACTGGTCAACCATCCTCAGTGTTGCGCCCTTCTGCTTCAAAACTTCCTGGTCTGACTACTACTTTGGGACGCACATACAGGAAAAAAGGCAAGATTAACCATCCAGATCCTAGCCGAACCCCTCCCCCCTGGACGCAAAAGCCACTGGCGAATCACAGAATGTGGAAACCAAACAAAAAGAAAAGATGGATGATAATGGGCTCCGATGTGGGTTTGGAAGAAAGTGTTCGCCTATCACTATGTGGTCTGGTTGGAAGATTCACTTACAATGCTCTTAGCTTTGACCTGCTTCCTGACTGGATCCTAGACAACTGGCTACCCATTTTGGGTTATGCACCTCAGCTCTTTTACTTATCTTTTGGCTGGATAGGATTTATCTTCAACTCTCCGGAATATTCACAACTTATCCTGGACACATTCTAGACTATTGGCAAAGTCAGCTTAATGCTCAAAAGATGGAGGATCTCCTTCAATCCATTGACTGACTCCTTTCGTTTTCGACACATCTGGGTTCTCTTACCTGGACTGCCTCTACAACACTGGATGAAAAAGTCCTTGGAGGCCATCGGAAATGATTTAGGCCGATTTATTTGCACTGACCCTGACTTCTTAAAAAGATCAAACAGGAAAATGGCAAGGATATTGGTCGAACTGGGCATCCATGCTGGAGTCTCGGATACCTTAGACATCTATTGGCGAGGCCAAATAGTATCTCAACGCCTTGACTACCTTGGTATTCCATTTTGTTGCTCGAAATGTCACCAAACAAACCATCTTTGGCGAGACTGCACAGGAGCTCCAAAGGAAGAAGAATCAAAAGGCTCCTATCTCCGCAAACTGCCTAGATAAGACTCTCCTGGGGTGGACTCCTTCCATCCAGAAACTACTGGCTTTATAGATGATGAGGCTGAGGAACCTTCTGAATCTCTTGATCTACCACCGCCTCCTCCCTCACTTACTGGTAAGCTTAAACAATTCTACCCTTCTCTTTTTTCATCACTTACCTCTTGGGAAAGACTCCATCTATATTCCTCCACCATCTTGGGTCTTGGACCTTATCCATCTGTTTTACTCGAGACTGTCATTCATCATTTGACTAAAGACAACCTTACAATTGTCCCTTCTTCTCTACTTGAGGTTCGCATACTACATGTTTCCCCTTCTGACTACCTTCCTCTTAACTTGGATGTGTCCCCTAACACTCTACCTCCCACTCTGGGTGGGGTCCTCACGGCCCCATCCACCGCCCCACCTCCTGTTACAATTTCTCTGAATGGGTCGACCTCTCTACCAAACTTTCTACAGGAACAAGACTCTACACTTTTGGACGCTACCATTGATAGTTCCTCTCCATTGGCCCTACACTCACCGATCCCTCTCCCTATCTTCTTAGGAAAATCCCCCATCACTAAATCACTCAATTTTCCTTGTTCCTCTAGTCTTGAACCCGCAAAAAAATCGCATACAAAAGAATTTTCCTGGTCCTGGGGTATGGGCCTGGAGCTATCTCCTCTGAAAACTGGTAGTGCTAGGAGGAAATCCTGCACCACTGCCACTTCTACATCTGTACCATATGTGGACTCGACTGACCTTGGGGCGCTTAGAGGCATTAAATCCCTAGCAAGGTCATGTCCATGATTATTTTATCTCTCAACATCCAGGGGTTGGAGGCGCCCTAAAAAAGGCCTCTCTTCGGCGATTGCTTGACACCATACATCCTTTTATTCTTCTTCTTCAGGAAACGCTAGTGGATGCTCAATGCTCTCGTTCTTTTGTAACTGGTTTAAAGCCAAACTGGCACGTAAGTGCTGTAAATTCAGTTGGCACTTCGGGTGGCCTTCTTGTGGATTGGGACCCAACACATTATAATTTTAAGTCCTTTATTTGTTGTGGTGGCTTATTATTGACTGGCATCTGTTATGCAAACAATAAGCTGATAAATATCCTCAACATATATGGTCCCTGTACTGAAAAATTGGCTTTCTGGACAAATTTATCTGATTCTGGCTTGCTGTCAAAACAAAATCTCATCGTGGCGGGAGACTTAAATCTTACTTTATCCTCTGTCGAGACCTGGGGTTCCCACTCCTCACTTGATGAGGCAACTTCTCTTTTTAGCGACATTTTCCAGCATAATAATCTTGTCGACCTTCTACCAACGGAGTTGGCTCCCACTTGGAGGAACGAAAGATCGGGCTCTGCTTCTGTACAAAAAAGACTTGACAGATTTCTCCTATTTGACTCACTTTTACAGTAGGCTTCCGCTATCTTGGCTACTTTCTCAGGCCGGACAACTACAAAACTATTGATTGGACCTGACTGTTGACTAGATTTGAAAGTCATATCGCCCAATGGTGCAATCGCCCAAGGATGTACCTGTTGACTGTTGACTAGATCTGAAATCCGAAAGACCTCCAAAACTCTCAGTCACTCGACCTATTCAACCTATTACTCAATTGGATGGGAACTGCGCCTGGTTTGATGGAGCCTCACAAAACTCAGGTTCTCTTTGTGGCGATGGGGGATATTTTATAAATTGCGATGGCTCTCGGATCACCTGGACACTAAACTGTGGCTTTGGGACCAACACGAAAGCAGAGCTACTTGGAGCATGGGCATCTATCTACCTGGCAACTTGGCATAACATTTTGGATCTTCATCTGAGAGGTGATTCAAAAATTATTATTGACTGGTTAAGGAATAGAGGGAAACTTCATGTCTCGGATTTGGAATGTTGGAAAGACAGAATACTGGAACTATCCCAGAACTTCTCCCTGATCAAATTCTCTCACATCTACAAGGAGCAGAATACTAATGCTGACTTACTATCCAAAAAAGCTTTCTTGGAACCACCTGGCATCTTAATTTATCATCTCGGAGAAATTGGTCTTGAGGCCTCTTCTTATAGTATTTATATTTTCTAGTTTTTTTGCTGCAATTTTTACAGTTGTTGCTGGTTTTTCATGTGACTGTCCGCATATCATTTCTGCACAGTCAAATACCTCTACATCTTGTATTTTTTAGATTTTACTTGTAGCTTTGATAAGCTGGAACTATGATTGGACACTATATTTTCACTTGTAAATTCGATAAGTTGGAACTATGATTAAACACTATTTTGTATAAGTTGAAATCATTCCATTTTTAATTCAAAGAGAAATTTTCATTTTGAAAAAAAAAGTATGTAACCTTTTCACTTATAAAGCTTTTATTAGGGTCCATAGTTAAAAAAGAGTGTGAACACCAAGTACGTAGCCTTTTAGAATGCTTTATCTCTTCACCGAGATAAATATTTATACGATGCAATAATTGTCACATTCTAACACGATTTATGTTGGGCAGCTCTTACCTAATAGTTAAAGGAGTTATCGCAATCCAACAGATCTTCAGAAGCCTTTATCAATGTATTAAAGAGTTACATGCCATACCAATGGTTGAAAGAGCTCAGTACAAATCGTTTAATGAGATAATTTATCTTTCCAAACCCTTTATTCAACTTAATATAAATGCATTAAAAATGGTTGATGACATTCACATGGAGGATAATGAATGTATATTTAAACAAATAAGAATGGTAGATGGCAGGTTTTTTTACTGGCTAGATTAAGTTTATGTCAATATCAGTTTTAATATTGGATGGAAAAGTAGGATGTTATCACCAGGATTGTACAATACTCCTTGGGAAGTAAAAATTTTCAACAAATGTCTCTGAGTTTTAGTTTTTCTCATGAAGTTTGAACCTGATGAAGATTAAGCTTCACACAAACTAATTGGTTTACACTTCATAGGTTAATAGATGACATAGTCTTAAGGGTTATCTCAAATGGTCATGAGTGAGAGACCTCTTATGTCTCTTTCAAAGTTTGGGAGGTTAAATGTACTTGATTCATCATTCTTAAATGTATCATCAATATATGTTGATTTATCATGGTTAAACCTATTATAAATGTGGATTAAAGTTGGAAAAGTTGAAGTAAATTTATTCATCGTCGTTAAACTTATAATGATGATGATGATGATGATGATGATTAACCTCCACTGATTGGTCTAACGGACCTTAAGAAGGTAAGATATTATTTGGATTTCATTAAAATTGTATTTTTGTGCTAAAAAAACATTGAAATTGGGATCTAATTTGGGAATGGGAAGGGCAATCTAAAAGGAAGTGTTTTTCATCTTCAACCCTCTTAGTGTCACAAAGATGACATATTCTTTCATCCCACGATATTTTTGGAATTATCCAACACGTAATTTCACTGTATAACTAGTGAGAGTTTATTCTTATTTTAACATTGTTTATTTTCTTAATAAATCTACAAATATAAATTGAGTCGTCAATATTATTGGATTCCATCTATAAAAATTATAAATACCTACTTAACAAACAACATTAAACATTAATCCCCGAGTAAAAAATCTATACTGAACTTTCACAATATTTTCAATTTTATTTAAAATGTATCACATTAAAATATATAATTCGACGAAAATTACAACTTCTAAAAAATAACATACAACATGATTAATAATAATAATTTTACTACTGTGTACATAGACATTATTGATAATAATAATTTTATGACTGAAAATGGATATAAGAATAAATCCTTAATGTTTTGGAGGAGGTTCTCTTCTGCCTCCATCCAACCATAACGAAGACAAAAATGTCTAATTCATGATATATATCATAACGAAGACAAAAACGTCAAATTCATAATATATATCCACCAAATGTTCACGAATATATATATATGTGACAACTAATAAAATAATTTACATAAAGTATAATATATCTTTTAAATATTATTAAGTGTATTTAATTTTACGTAGTTATAATATTGTAATCAATTTTGGTAAAAACATTATTGTTAATAATAATATTGTTTTTAATATTATTAAGTGCATTGTTTTTTTTACATAGTTATAATATTGTAATCAATTATGGTAAAAATAGTTAATAATAATATTGTAATCAATTGTGGGAGAAATAAAATTTAATAAATTATTTATTTTTAATTAAGATAATTATTTATTTTTAATTAAGATTATGGTAAAAACATTATTGTTAATAATAATATTGTAATAAATTATTTATTTTTAATTAAAATTATTATAAATTTATTGATTGATGTGATATAGGTTTGATTAAAATTGTAGTTAATTTTATTTTTATTTAAAAATATTATAAATTATTTTAAATGTTATTGGTTGATGTGATATAGATTTGATTAATTTTTTTAGGTCAAATTATTCCATCCAATAAAGGTTGATGTGATATAGATTTGATTAATTATTTTAGGTAAAGTTATTCCATCTAATATTTAATGCTTCGTATAATTTTTTAGTGCTTTACAACTTACCCTTTTCTTTTGTTCATCATGTACACATTGATTTGCATTAATGTAGTTGGGGTGGTTACTTTTTTTTTTCCAGAGAAAATTACCCATTATATTAAAAATAATATAATCTATTTACAATACAGTACTTTAACTGCAGTCCACTGTCTGTGTACAGTCAAAAAGCAAACAGGATGCTAATAAACTTTATGCAGAGCCTGTTCCTTTGAAAACACTTAGATGACATATTACATGTACTATAATCTTCGACATAACAAAAACTCTCTTGGAGAGTAGATAACAGTCAGATACATAACCTCAAAAAACAATGACTCAAAAGGATGAAGCAGGGGTCAATACAGATTTAGAGAGTGAGTAAGGCCCTCTTGACCACCCTCCCAATGACTGAAGGTGATTTTCCCTTGACGAAGAAAAAGGGCCTTTTTTGAGAGACTATCAGCTACCTTGTTCTCTTCTCTATAGACGTGTGCAAAAGATAGAGATCTGAAGAGTGGAATGATATCAGATATTCTTTCCAACCAGCTGTGCAAATTTGCCACCATAATTGATCCCTTTCCATTAAGCCAATCGATAACGATCTTTGAGTCCCCTACCACAAATAAGTCAAAAACCGAGAGTCTTGTGGTTAGGATTAAAGTTGCCCAAGCTCCTAGAATCTTAGCCCTCGTGTTTGTGCCTCTTCCACAATTTAAAGTCCATCTATATTCTTTATGGTCATCAATCTTTAAGACTCCACCCACGCCACAAAGAGTGCCATTCTGTTGAGCCTCTCCGTCAAACCAAGCAAGAGCTTTGTCCACTGGAAGTACTGTAGTCGATCTCCTAGCTTTTGGAGCTTTTTGAATTTTTCCCACCGACCCTACAACACCTAAAATAAGATAAATGATTCTCTGTAGTGATCAAGGTCTATCCTCAAAAATAGATTTATTCCTATCCAACCAAATGTTCCAACATATGAGTGCTGGAAGGAATGGATAATTCTGATTTTGAGAATACCAGTGTTGCATGCATTCAACAACTGAAGTGCCAACCCAACCATGAGTAAAATTCAGTAATTTTTTCACTTCCTCCCAAACTGTAATAGTAAAGGAATAGGTAACAAAAAGATGATTGCTTGTCTCTCCCTTAACCCTGCATAAATAACACTTTCCATGACTTTTCCATCCTTTTTTCTGCAAGTTTTCCCAAGTTAATACTTTGTTTTTAGCTACTAACCAGAAAAAGAGTTTAACTTTCAAAGGGCAGTCCCAAGTCCATAAGTTTCTCCTCCAACCCCCTATCTTATAACTCCAGAGTTTGTTTGACAGAGCTTCATAAACATTTTTAACTGATATTTGACCCAAGGCATCACCTCCATTCCATAAAAGTTTGTCCGGTCTGTTCACTAAATAGATCCCCGTGTCTAACAATTTTCTCCTATATGAGTCCCATTCCTCTACAAGTTCCCCCTCCAGGCCCAAATCCGAACTACAGACCCAATTTTGCATCATCACTCCTCGAGCCTCATGTCGGCTTACCTGGAATAAAAGATGAATGTTCTTACAATTAAGGGAAGTAATAAACTTCAGAGAAAGGAATGAGTCATGTCCCAATCCTATAATTACATCTCTCCCAATTGAGATTGAGTGGCCCGAACCTGGCTTCCAGACCATCCAGTGGAGGATCACCGACAGAGTATTTCTAATGTTTTTCCAGGATTGTGATCCATAGGAGGAGAAAGTATCCACAGACCAGAACCAAGATAAGATAGAGTCGTGCATGATGTATTTGTATTTAATGACTCTTTTCCATAAACCATCCTTCATCAAGGCACGCCATAAGGTGTTTGATGCTAAGGCCCTATAAAACACAAATATGTTATGGAGGCCCCATCCTCCATAAAGCTTCGATTTTGAGATAGAAATCCAACTGCATAAATGATAACCATTCTTCTTTTTGTTCCCTTTCCACATAAAAGAAAAACTCAACTTGTAGAGTTTATTAAGGACCTCCATTGAGAAATGAGCTAGGGTCAGCCAGTAAACCGGAAGGCTCTCTAAAACAACTTTAATTAAAACAAATTACCCCCAAAGATAACCACTTATTGCACCAATGATTGATCCTGGATTCAAACTTGTCAATTAGCCACTGCCAATCCGTTGTTTTGTAACAATCTGGCTTCATCATATACCCCAAGTAATTGAATCCCTCTGCTAAGTATTTAGAAGAGAAATATAAAATATCTTTTAAATACTGTAAAAAAACCTGATCGACACCCGCATACATAAAGACAGACTTTTGGACATTGATGACCAAACCCGATGCTCCACTGAAAACAAAAAGTATTTCTCGAATTTTTTCCCATTCCTCGAGAGAATCTTTTGACATGATAAGTATGTCATCTACAAATAAAAGATGCAATACCTTAACCAATCTCGATACCTTGATCCTTGTTAGCAAACCTGCAGCTTGCGCCCTCTTTAAAGAGAGACCGAGAGACTCCATGACCAATATGAAGAGTAATGGAGATAGTGGGAAACCCTGACGAAGTCCCCTACTGCCCTTGAAGAAATCAGACGCCTCTCCATTAATCAAAATAACATATGACGTAGAAGTGACACAAGCCATAATCCAAGCAGTTGTAGGCAGCCCAGAACCACTTTGAAGCATAAATAATCATAGAAAATCCTAGTTGGTACAATCATAGGCTTTTTTTAGGTCAAGCTTCAGAATAATGGCTTGGATTTTTTTATTTTTAATGCTATGGAGGCACTCCTGAGCAGTGCCAATTGCATCAAGAATTTACCTGCCTTTGAGGAACCCCATATGTTCTTCGGATAGTGCTCTAGACAGAACCGACCTGATTCTCCTAGTTGTGATTTTAGCTATGATCTTATAACATAAGTTGCAGAGTGCAATAGGGCGAAAATCACTAAAAGTGGCAGGACCATTAACTTTGGGGATCAGGGCTAAGAAAGTGGAGTTGATCGGAGTGATAACCTCAACATTGACTCTTGATTCCTCAACCATTTCTAGCAAATCCTGGCCTACCATATCAAAATATTTAAAGAAAAATTCTACTATCCACCCATCAGGTCTAGGACTTTTGTCTCTGGCAAAAACCCGTAATACTTCATTGATTTCCTCCTTCGATACTGCCTTTTCTAAAAATTGAACATCTTTCTCGGTCACTATGTTTGAGAAGAGCCTTACCAAATTGACCTGATCTTCAATAACATTCTGGCCATTTTCACTAAAAAAAATCTTGAAGTATTTAATTGCTTCATTCTTCATGTCTCGTTGTCCCGAAACAATGGTTCCATTTTGATCCTTAACTTCCCAAATATGTTTTTTATTTCTTCTATAACTTGGGAAATGATGAAAGAACTTTGTGTTCTTATCGCTACTTTTTATCCAATCAGCCTGCTTTTTTGCCGCCACATTTCTTCCTCTTCCAATAATAATTTCTTCCTATCAGCTTCAAGAGTACTTAGTGCTTGAGCCAAAGCATCAGTCATTGGATCTATCAACACATGTTTGTAAATGTCATCAATGGCCGCTTCAATCTTTGTTAATTCTAATTGTTCTCATTGTCGCTTCTCCCTGGCCCAATGCTTTACACGCATTTTCAAAAGAGGTAGCTCACCAACCAATCTCCTTTGTGCCCCTATAATTAAAAGAAGGCGCAAATCATTCCACACATCCTGAACCAACCCATCAAAAGAGACATCATTCATCCATGCCAGATTTAATTTAAATGGGTAAGCTACCATCAGGATCCCTACTCCAATCTCTAGAAGTATTGGAGCATGATCTGACAAATATGGAAACTCAACCCAAGATCTGTACCTCTGAGAAGTAACAATTAGGTCCCCTGCGACATAAATACGATCAAGTATTTTTGCTATGCTATCAATACCATCTCTCCCATTTCGCCACGTAGGTACCATCTCGTCTGACATTATATCGACAAGTCTGTTCTTTACAAAAAGATCCTTAATAAAACCCACCATAGAATCAACATGTGTTGTATGACCCCAAACCTCCTCAGTCGAGGTCGTAAAGTTTAAGTCACCTGCCATAATTAAGTCTTTATGCTTTGACAATCCATAACCATCCATGGTGTTCCAAAAAACTTTGTGATCCTGATAGGGTCCATATACATTTAGTAGAGAAATCTTTTTGTTGTCCATAAGAGAATAGCCTGACAAAAAAATACCACCACTGGTGAGAAAAGGATCAAGATTGAAATAGTTTGGATCCCAGGATGTCACAAGTCCTCTAGAGGAACCCACATCACTAACAACACAAACCATCCAATCAGGTCTTAACTTATTCATGAAAAATATCGCCTTCTCTGCTGCTACCAA
>SNQJ01S0142747.1:2420-24661 GCA_010110895.2 Picea sitchensis
AGTTGATCTCTTAACTGGGAGATCCTTACAAAGTATGATGTTATGCTGTCATCATCATTCATCTTCAAGTCACGGAGCTTATTCTTCAGACTCATAACTTGTCCAATGTTTCTGACTGAGAAGAGATTTGTTAGGGCATCGTACATCTTCTTCGATGAGTCAGGATGGGAGATGTAGGGTATCAAGTGGTCTTTTATAGAATCCACTATGATACTCATGGAATTGATGTCAACATATTTGAACTTCTCCATAGCTACAACGTTCTGCGGTTCCTTCTCTTTTCCTTCTTCAAACTCTGGCTTCATGATATCCAACACTTTATTCTTGGCAAGGATGAGGTCAATCCTTTTCTTCCACGCTCTGAAGTTAGAGGCTCCATCTAACTTGTTCTCAGACTTCATAGAGTTAGTCATGGCTTGCTTGAATTGGTCAAACCCTAGATTTGACCATAAATTCAAACTTCAAGTCTTGGCTTGCTGAGAGTGCTAGGCTAGGGTGCACTGATTTGTCCAGAGATTAGGTCAATCTCTTCACTTAAGGTGCCTCAACGAGAGGATTAGGGTTTCTGCAACTGCTCCTGCTAGTAATCATAATGGTAGTGTCTTGGAAGCTTCTTCTGCTATTAACCCTAGCGGTAGTTCCTCAACGAGCTCAATATCCTAGCGGCTATGTTTCCTTCCAGCGTTTAGACTGAATGAAGGAGGTGTGGGCCCATAACTTGTTAGAATATAGAAGATTGTGTGCTCATTTTACCATTGACAATACCCTCGTCACCCAGCCATAGGCCGAAGCCACCCTCTGAGCACCTTAACCTTGACTGATAATTACTCCGGAAGCAAACCCTAGTCTAGATAGCCAAACAAGGTTTAGCTCATCTTCCTCCAAGGATAGCGCACCAACAATAGCTGATCAGATAGTCCAAACCCTAGCCAAGAGATAGTCCAAGCCAATATTGAAACTGGTTGTTTTAGCAGCTGCACCTACAACTCTCCTCCACACGTGTGCACCAAACTGGGAACTACAGTGCGCACCAGTTGCTCTCTGCAATTCTGAGATGTGTCAAATGAGAACTGGTACCCTATATTTATAGTGGTTCTGCCAGATTTGCTGGGCCCGACTTCTCCTTATGGATATGTGTCTGTTCAGTATATTATTATTATTTATGGCCGACTTCTTCTCTTGGAGGCTAATAACCTAATATAAATTATCTTCTTGAGCTGACAAGACTTCTAGGGTTATTAGCCATCTCATTAGGGTTTTCTCTTGCTTTTCGGAGTCTTCTATTCTCGTCAGGTTCACACGTGGAGGTAAATACCTCCTGCAACTACCATAATATTAACACATCTAACCCATGATTCATATATGAGATGCATGTTTTTAGTTCCTTGTTTATATGTTTATGATTGCAGGCCAGCCTTGGGAGGAGGCTTGTAGTCATCGGAGCAATCAAAGACGAAATGATCGACACTGGACGTAGAGTAAAAGGTAAAGTTACCCGATCTTTTCACTTTGTTTTTCATGTATGAATGTGGGGTGTATTTGGGGTAGTTAGAAAGGTAGGTGTCTTTTAGACAGTTAGATCTGCCTACATGTTGAACCCTAGTGTAGTCGATAGGGGGGTTTCCCCGATATAACACTATTCCTTATTGCAGACGTTGTGGACAGTTTCACGAGGAATCAACTTGCCAAGTCTTTCTTCATGTTTATGATGAAATGAGACCTCATAGAGCAGATAATGAACAATTTAATATGTTTGGTCATGAATATAATATTGGCATACATGAATGGATGGATTTGATAGAACATAGTGAGGGGGTAAACTGTAATAATGTTGTGGAGGATAGAGTAACATAAAAGTTTGATCCTAAGCCTACTCCACAACAAGTGTAAAAAATTGCTAGATATAGTGGCATTACTTATCAAAGGAATGGAAATAATAATAAGGGTAGGCCTCAAGAAAGTGTTTTAGGAGCACCCCCTCCCCCTCCTAAACCAATGGTTCACACAAGTTTAGATTTAAATATTGACTTAGGAGGGTAGTTAAATAATGCTAAGATGTTGGTACCTGTGTCAGAAATAATGAAGATTCCTTCTCATAGGGAGAAGCTACTCAAAGCCATAGAAAGTTCTTCTCAGAATAATGTTGACATTCCACCAACAATAGCTTATCAGGATGCATCGGTTATCTTGCAGAATATGGATAGAGGAAACAAAAAGAATAGACCATTTTTCCTCTCTTTTCTCATGAATGATTTTATTATTCACAAATGTATGCTTGATTAAGGAGCTAGTTCAAATGCTATGACTAAGAAAGTAATGGAACAATTAAACTTAAGGATATCTAGACCTTATCATAACATTTGTGCTATGGATAACAAGACAATTAAGGTGCATGGTTTGATTAAAGGATTACAAGTACACTTGGATGCATTCCCAGACATTATGATTGAAATGAACATTGTTGTAATTGATGTTCTTGATGCTTGGGGTATGTTTCTTTCAAGGAAGACAACTGCAGATTTAGGTGGTAATTTGTAAATGAATTTAACTTATGCCACCATTCCAACTCCAAATGGTTCCATGTTTATATTAAATGGAGAGTTGGAAAGGAAGTACCATGTTGAGGATCCTAAGAAGCCCACAAATGATATTGTATATCGAGAACTAGAGATGGGATGTTATGAGATAGAGTCTACTTCTCTAACATCTACCAAGATGGAACTTAAAGATGAACCCCCAAACATTTATAGTGTTTGGGACACCATGGATTCTTTTGATGGGATTTTTCTTGAGGAAGATTTGGATAAAGTGAATAATGATTTGACTCCTTCAGAATTAAACTCAGAGTTGGATTTTTCAGTTGAAAATATATCATCAACTCAACCGTCATCAGAGGAATCGGTTAGATGTCAGAAGAAATTAGATGGAATTCTTGGGCCACACCCTCCTTATTTTTCAGAAATTGGGAAAACCAAAGATAGAATATGTGATGAAAATCATAAGGATGATAAGGTAAATCATGATAAAGTAAAGTATGTTATCCCTATGAAGATGTATGCCAAGACTTTTAAGGAAAAACTTAGTGCATATATTTTTCACTTGGCACCTATGCAAAATCATCAGAATGTTTTTAAGAAGGATTATCCCAAGTGGCCTAAGGTTAAAAGCTGTGATTCACATGGAATAAACATAAATCAAGATAAAGTGTATCGGTTTTCGAGCAACTCTTCCCAACTAGTGGGACGACATAAATTCAGACATGCTAGTGAGAGGACTCCCCCTTGAAGTGTTTCTTCACATGACAACTTGGTGTCCAAAGGGACACCCTTTGTAACGTATTTAACCCTTCTCCTTTATTTCCATTTTGTATTATTTAATTATTTCATTATGTACTTAGATGTTTGTTGTATCATAGTTTTATTTTGTAATTATTGTACAATATCATTTTCATTTATGTAACTGTTGTTTATAGCATTTATTTATTTGTTTATACATATATTTATGTTGGGTATTGATGAATACTCTGTTTTGTAGACGTTGGATTCTCGTATACTCTCCTTCCCAAGTGAAGATCAAACACACGTCCCCCTGTGGAGCCAGATGTTGACCATCTATTTCAACTAGAGGGTCAACTCCATGTACCATGAAGATTATGTACCTAATGGTGCTACCAAGTTGAAGACTTGTTGGTTCTACAAGACAGTTTTGGCCTTCAACACGTATTTTTGTAATTGGAATTTTCGCTCCCCTGCGTGGGATAATAATGTAATGGGTCTACATGGATCATAATTTAGGTCACTTGTCTAGGAATTCATCATTAGAGGAGTTCCTTTCATTGAGTGTTTTTTTTTCCTTGGGTTATTAATTTGGCCTAACCAGCCTTATTAATTTCCCTTGAGTTTTTCACTCCTACAATAATTCTCCAAAGTCGTGAAAGACRTTCTAATGGTCGATCCCTATGGTAGCCAGTGTATAGGAATATTGTAAATGACCATGATAGACATATTCTAGAGTCTTGCAGAATTCCGTCGAGTCTAAGTAGTTTTTTTTTTGTTTTTTGTTTTTAAATTACCCATTTAATGGTAATTTTAATTAATTTTAGAGAAAAATTATAAAAACTAGATCCTTGGGATTTTAATAGGGGTATTTGTACTCAAAACAAATGGACTGATACCCCCTACACCCTTGGAGAAAATTTCAGCTCAATTAGACAAGTTTTTCTAGGTGTTTGTCCATGAGGAGTCTCAGTGATTCTAAGACAACAATTTAATTGCTGGAATTGACAAAATCAAACTTGTCAATTTTTTTTAATGTGAGAACATTAACAAGAGAAAGAGTGGCATAAATTTTCCTAACCTATTCCTAATCTATCCTAACCCTTTCCCAACCTTTGCTTCACCCCCTCACCTGGCCACTAACTCAAAACATCATTCTCCCTTAGAGAGTTGTGCCCCCCTTCTAGAAGATCTGAAGAAAATAAAAAAATAATTAAAGTGAGAATTATTACATCCATTGGTGCGCCTCCCTAGATTCTCGAACTGATTTATTTGACTTTTCAAGCATTGCCAATTCACTCCAACTCATTTCCAAAACTCTAACTCCTCTCAAACCCTAAAAGTGTGCCCCCCTTGAGATGCTCAATGACTCTTAGTTTATGAACACTTGGAGAGAATCCAAGAGGGGTAACTCTTGGCTCCCAAGTATAAATAAGAGCCTCCCCTCCCTCATTTGACACATCTACTCTTGGTATTGTTACTATGCCAAAATCTCTCTTCTCTCACTCTTTGCTCTTGCTCTCTCTTATTCTTGTTCTTCTCTTAAGCTTGTGGCAAGTATTTGCTCAAGCTTGCTTTGAATAAAGGAAATATTTGGAGGATATATGGTGTTGGGAGTCTTCTTGGTGCCATATTTTTCATGAGGTGATCTTGTTATTTTACTTCTTTCTTTTGCATGCTTAACTTTGAAGATCTATGGTAGGAATATTGAGCAAAGTATTTTGGTTGTTTAGGTTTATGATAGTATTATCATAGATCTAGTGAGTTTCTTGGTAGTTATTTCAAAGTATTTTGATTCAATATCTAGATATACTCACTTCCTATTGTTTCTTGTAGCTTAGCATTGAAGATTTGCAAGGTTTCCTAGGGTTTTAATAGAATATTTCAGATCTAGAAATCTCCATTTTTACCCACATCCACCATCTAAATTTTTTTGTTTCTATTTGATGTCCATTTCCATAATATTTTAGTATACTAACATTCTTAGATAGGTCATTTATATGCCTATAACTTGCTGAAATTTACATAGAAAATTTCTAGTTTTTACAATAGAAATTTTCACAAGTTTTTGTCATTTTTGTAGCATTTCCTGCAAGCTTTTGCTTGCCGATTGTTTGCAGGTTGGTGAAATTTGGGAGGGGTTATAACTCATTTGGGGCATATACAAATCAAATATCAGCCTCCCAAAATTTGATAACAAATACCCTCTTCTTCTCTTCTCATTCTTACATAGTAAGAAAGCCTAAATGGCTTGCATTCCTTTCTTTGTAATTAATTTCTGCATTTTCTTTCTTTTTTCCTACACCTTGGAGTGAGCTTGGCTAAGCCAACCCCCTAAATCGTAAGGCTAGGTTAGCATATGGTTATTTATTCTTCACGTGTTTAATGGTTTAAATTTTTTCTAGATTTAGAAGTAAACAACCTAATGTTAGCTTAGGCCCATGGATGCATAACAAATTTACTTTGCTTGCTCATTTCTTTTTATTGCAAGTTATTCCCATTTAAGTGCTTTGCTTTCAAATTAATAATCTTTAAAGTAATTTTTTATATCTTGCAATTCACTATTTTTTAAGCATGGTATAATCTTGTAATTTACTTTCAAGCTTTTACTTTATTGCAATTTTAAGTTTAAGTACTTTACTTTTATTGTCATCTATCTTTCAAGTACTTTCCTTTTACATTGCAAGCACATTTTCTTTCAAGCAATACATTGTAATCACTTTCAACTAATCTGTCTCAACTTAATTCACTAAAGCTCAATTTATTTTTGAATTCTAAAATCTACCTAGCTTAATAGGTCACCAACCACTGTCTCAACTTTACCAACAAAAAGGGGACCTAAGGAAGAAGCAGGGGGTGCTAGATCATGGATGGTCTTACGACACTAGGTGTCCCCCTTGTGGATTACTTTTGTTCCCGGATTGACATGTTGAGCTAGGGTGTGGTCTTGTTTGCCTCACTTATTGAGCACCCAATAATTCTTTTGGTAGAAGCAGGAAAAGTTCTTGGGTTGTCACTTAGTCTAGGATTCACACTTCATTTTAATAAATTAAGCAATCCTAATCTAATCCACTTTAACTTTGGGAAATCTACAATCTATCTTTATGATTTATGCTTAAGTCACTTTGCAAGCACTTTACTTTTATATCTAGATGCAAGTTTTACTTCAAGCATCTTGTGGGTTTGACTAAGTGAACTAAAGTTGTGCATTGAGCCCTTGGAGGCCTCACTTTAACATTTAATTTTGAGTTTAAGTTGTGTTTAGTATCCTCCCTATAAGTTGCACATCTTGGAGGCTTCTCCATTGCTTGAGGCTTGTTGTTATGTATGTCGATGAAAATTCCCCTTGAGTTGCACATCCTTTGGAGGCACTCCTTGATTGGGATTGTTGGCTTGATGTGTTGTACTTTCCTTTTGAGAAATCTCTCTTTCACATGCACATTCAAGTTAGTTGCAAGTTAATTGCTTTGTTTTATTGTCTTGTATATCTTTTGTATCATTGTTGTATCTCTTAGTTATTCTTTAGATTCTTTAACTTTGTAGATAACTGTTTACTTCATTCTTTTGTTTCTAGTCCTAATTGTAGAATCTTGTAAAGTTTCTTTTGTAATCTAATTGTAATATTTTTAGATTCTAAACTCCCTTTAACTTAGTTGACCCCATTACCCAACCTTAGGCACTAATCTGAGTCGACTTAGGAAAAGTTTTTCTTTTGCATTGAATGTTTGCATTTGCATTGTTGACTCTGATATATGCTAGATCCCCCTAGACCTCTAACCAGTTAAACTTAACTCCTAGACATAATCTAATAACTCACATAGTAACAAGGGTTTACCCCCCTTGGCTTCCCTAGGAGTAAGCCTAGACGGAAGGAGTTCACGTCGAGATGACAATGGGCTTGAACTTAGACATTATGTCTCCGAGGACACACTAAGTGGACTGAGACTTAGTCCATGTTTGCAAGTGTGTATAAGGATGACAACATGGTCATGATCCAACAAAAATATTAATCTTTGGTAAGGAGTCTCCTCGCCAAATGCGCTTCCAAATATGAGAACTAGGCGACTTTGGTAATTATGAAAGAAGGTTGTTATGTCCCTTCTTCACTGAATATTCAAATCATGTTGATCCCCATCCCCTTTCATCTAGAGTAATTTTATCCATGAGAGCACAACCAACCAATTGTTTGAAAAAAAATTCTAGAGCTAGAGAAATATGCATAAGAGGTGAAAGGCATTTCCAACCTGGTATTTTGATTTCCACTAGCATCTCGTTCCAATATAGCAAACAAAGTTGAGAGCCTTTGATCTGTGAACCAAGATTTGAGTGTTGATAATTATGTGTTTGTCCCGAATGGTAGCTTTCTTGAAATACCATTGGTCCAAATACTATCAACTTACCATTTCTAGGAACCCATGCTATCTTAGACTATATTAACATAATTGTTGCCTTAAAAAGTCTCCATATCAGTGATCCTTTTGAACCTAGAAAAGGAGCATCCAAACATATTTTTATGATTCTATGAAAATATTTCTTTATCAAGACAAATTTCCACCATTCTTGTTGTCCTGAAATGAGCCTCCAAAGGATATTTTCCGCCATTGCTAAATTCATGAGAGGTGTATCTTTAATGTCTTAGGCTCCACTCTCTTTTAGAGCTCTGATGATATTCCAATTAATTAGGTGGAACTTCTTTGAGTTCGTTTTTCCTCCTTTCCATAGGAATTTCCAAACTTCTTTGGCCACTTGATGCATTACGCTTATAGGAGCTAGCATCGTGGAGCACTATAAGAGTAGAAGTGTTGATAAAACAAATTTAATGAGAATTATTCTTCCTATTGGGTTTAACCATCGTGACCTCCATTGTTGCAACCTACATTTCACTTTTCCTTTCACTTCTTGCTAAGTAATATAAGTCAGATTGCTAAGAGATATTGCTATACCCAAATATTTAAATGATGACCATGTAGCCATAGAAGGAAAGCCCGATATTCTTGAGATGGCTTGGAGTTGGGAGGTAGAGATGTTCTAGTTGTAAATATGACTTTTTTCATTGGTATCTTGACTCCAGAGGGAATGAGAAAGCAATCCAAAACAACCTTGAATCGTCTTGCAATGATAAGTGAGGCAGTTCCTAGAAGCAATTTATCATCTTTTAATTGAGAGTGATTGATTCCTCTTACTCCTCTAGTAAAGTTGATTCCATGCACTCAACCAAACAATCACTCGAATTCTAATTTCCTACTCAGAAATTTAGCCATGATGATATACAACATAGGAGAGAGAGGACAACCTTGGTAAAGTCCCCTCTTGGTTTTGAAAAAATGGGTGGGCCTTTCATTTACCAAGGGGGAAATCCACTGGGAGCCAATACATGCCTTGACCCATCAGACAAAGGACTCATCAAAGCTAAATTTGCAGAGAATATCATATAGAA
This sequence comes from Picea sitchensis, assembly GCA_010110895.2. NCBI lineage: Eukaryota > Viridiplantae > Streptophyta > Pinopsida > Pinales > Pinaceae > Picea > Picea sitchensis. Next base: position 11,133 of record SNQJ01S0142747.1, read on the forward strand.
AGGAGTGATGGACCTTGTCAAAGGCATTTTCCATGTCCATTTTAATAATAATGATTTTTTCTTTATTGGTTTTGCTGGAATGAATTGCCTCGAATCAAAATAATATTTTCCACAATTTGTCTCTTTTGCATTAACCCACCTTGATTTTCAGAAATGATTTTTGGAAGGATCCACTTTAGCTTGTTGGCCATAATTTTTGTTAGTATTTTGTATGAAAAATGGCATGAGGAGATAGGTTGAAATATCACAAATGAGGCTAGATTTGTCCCTTTGGGGATAAGAGCTAAGAAGGAGGAGTTGGTGCTTCCCCCTACCTTCTTTTTCTTTTGAGAGTGGATCAACATTCACTTGAGATCATGTTTAATAATATACCAACATGTTCTAAAGAAGTATATGGAGAAACCATCCAACCTTGGAGCTTTCTCTGGTTCTATCCCCTAAACTGCTTTAGTTATTTTAGCTTCTTCAATCTCTCTAGATAAGTCTACATTCTATTCAAAGGAGACCAGAGGTGAAATATGGTTTAMCATCTCTTGAACATAGATAGGATCAACTTCTTACTCTGTGTAGAAGGCTTCAAAATGTGAACGCACTGCTTCTTTGACTACTACACAGTCACTCTTCCTTGACCCATCCTCAAGGTTGATTTCTTTTATAGTGTTTTTCTGCCTTTTGGCTTTGGCTTGCCTATGGAAGAGCAAAGTGTTATTGTCTCTGGATTTTAGCTATAGGCTCCTAGATTTGAGCCTCCATTCCTCTTCCTCCTTATGATAAGATCGATGTATTTTACTATATAATTCTCTTTCCTCTAATATATTTTGTTTCAAAACTTCCTCGATCTCCATTTCACATTTAAGGGATCCTAACTGATTTTGAAGAGTTTTTCGTTCTTGACTTGGAGGAACATAGGCACTTTTGACCCAATCCTTGAGCACTTTCTTGACTGCTCAAAGTTCATACTCATAGATGAAGGAAGGAGAACCATAGACGAACTGATTCTAGACGGATGAGATAACATAAAAAATACCAGGATTTTGGAGCCACAAGGGGCTAAAGCAGAAGGGGATGGGACTAAGGTCTTGAGATTGCCCAAAATAAAGTACAATAGGCATATGATCGGATGCACTTGAGGGAATAATCTTGGAGGATATGGGTTGGTCCCTCATAAACAAGTCAATATGAATAAGAAAAAAATCTATTTTGGTTGTTATATGTCCTGGACTAGTTCTTCTATTATTCCAAGTATAATTCCCTCTAACAGGTTTGACATCTATCAAATCCTAATCTCCAATATGGTCTTCCATCCTTTCATGCATTAGACCTCACATGATATTGCCTCCTCTTTTTTCTTTATCTGTTAGAACATTGAAATCTCTAGCCACTATGTTACTCCTAGTGACTTTAGAATATTTATGAGCCTACAAAGATGCCCAACATCCTACCTTTCCTAAGTAATGAACTGCATTTAAAAATTAAAAAGATGAAATGATAGACCTGAAGATTGATGGGTTAAATGGGTCAAGATCCAAGTCTAATAACATTGAGAGAAGTCTAATGCAAGTTGGGAGGGGTCCCATAAGGTGCATACTCCTCCTGAAGTTCCTTTGGCACTGTTATCCCGATTTTGTGGGATAAATAAGGAGATGATGTCTCCAAGTCTTCAGGTTGCAGACATGGAGTATCGAGAGACAATTTGACCAGTAGTGTCCACTCACACAGATGGAGACCCACCTCACCACCACAACTCCAGATTAATCATGACGGTAGCCACCACATCAACTGGCCTCCAGAAGGCATTGGGTCTTGCTCCATGAGGTACAAGTCAGGTATTATGGTGAGTGTCATTTCAATACTTGAGGCATTTGAGTTTGTTACATCTATTATTGATTTTTATTATGTGACATTTGCTTGGACATTATTCTCTTGCCCTGTTTCACCTTGGTTGTTGACATTGCGCCCTAGTAAGTGGATCACCCCTAGGGATAGATATGCTACTGGGAGGTTCTTTTGACGAGTCTTCAGGTTGCATACATGGAGTATCGAGAGACAATTTGACCAGTAGTGTCCACTCACACATATGGAGACCCACCTCACCACCACAACTCCAGATTAATCATGACGGTATCCACCACATCAACTGGCCTCCAGAAGGCATTGGGTCTTGCTCCATGAGGTACAAGTCAGGTATTATGGTGAGTGTCATTTCAATACTTGAGGCATTTGAGTTTGTTACATCTATTATTGATTTTTATTATGTGACATTTGCTTGGACATTATGCTCTTGCCCTGTTTCACCTTGGTTGTTGACATTGCGCCCTAGTAAGTGGATCACCCCTAGGGATAGATATGCTACTGGGAGGTTCTTTTGACGAGTCGTCGTGCCATTTCAGACCATACTCGTCACTTTCCACATTTCATCCCCTCATCTCGTCACCTTTTTGGTTTTACAAATGTACTAACCCAAGAAGGGGTTCTCCCTCACTTCATGGGAAGAAGGGGTTGAAGGCCCAGAGGATTCTAGATGGAAAAATATAAAAACCTGATTATGAACCTTCTAGATGCTCGCCCAAAGAGGTCTTGAGAGAATTGAAAATACTCTCCTAAAAAATCAAAGACTTGCAAAATCAAACACGTAACATGAATGTCCCACTTGATTTAGGGATTTACACAAAGTGCGTTACAAGCTAGACTATACCCCCATGTCACTCTATGTACGTCTCCCTTCAAGCGACACTTTGGTACTGTCTCCCAAGATAATTGATTAACCCTAGGGAGTAACCAATGCTTGGAACTTAATTAATTAATGCCAGTGAATGGGCTTGGAAAAAGGATGCATTGAAAACGAAGGTGCAACACACCCTCTACAAAGGCACCCATAAGTGAGACACTACTACCCCTTGTATGTCATGAACCCCATGCCCAATTTTTTCCCCCTTCATTCATGACACCTCACCCACATGACTTAGAAGGAGGTCCCCTCGGGAAACACCCCTAAACTTGAGGGACAATTCACTCAATAGGTAGTTTTGTCAACCCTTCCATACTCAAACTTGGTAAATTGCATAGGGTCTTTGAGCATTAGTTTATTTTGATGAGGTGGTTTAGATGTACTTGCTTGAATGGCTCTTTTATTGATTTGATTTACTCATCATGATGCTTTGACTTGAGATCCTTGGAGGGCGTATCCATTTTTCTTTGCAGAACCCAGTTGGTGGACAGTTTTGGAGGAGCGAGCCTAGCTTGGGCTTCCATGGGGCTTGAAGCCCACATGTTGGGTGAAGAAGACTTGCATTTGGAGGCCTAGAAGACACCTTGGATGACATCACCATGCCCTCACAAGTCAAACGACTTGCTTTGGAGGCCAAAAACATCACCTTAAGGGGTTTCACGCCATGCTTAGGGGGTTTTGAGTGGTGATGAGGAAACATGGCACATTTTGGAGGAAGGAAGCTTTGGACCATGAGGAAAAGGAAAGGATTGAGGACATATGTCCTTTAGAGTTCTATCACACCCATCTTCAAGCCCAATGTCTTATGCTAAGTGCCAAAATGTGGCCTCAAAAGAGGTTGACGTCATCTTTTTAGGGTTTTCCTTGTGCAAATTCAAATTTTAGTTGAATTAAATAATATTATCTTTTTAAAGGGGTAAGATAAGGGTTGTTGATCCCTTGTATTATGTTTTACCCTCGACTTTGTGGACAAACATACTTGAGAATGTTTTGTATAAATAGAGATCAACTCTATTTCATTTTATATCATAACTCTCCCGTTGTGAGAAGTACTTGACTGAAATTTGCGCCCTCTTTGGGAAACCTCTTCTCTCTTGTACTCTTGTCTTGGTTTATTTATGCTATTGGTGGAAGAAGTAGTGCACTACCTCTCTTGGAGATTTTCTTTAGCATTTGTGGTGGATTTATCTTCGTAAGAGGAGGTTTATCTTGTCATTTCTTGAACTAGGTAAGGATTTATCTTGTCATTTCTTGAACTAGGTAAGGATTTATCTTGTTGATGCTTCATTGCTTAGTTACAATTTTGATTTACTAGATTTCTTGGGGAGTACAAGGATTTACAACCCCACCACTATCTATCATTTTTGTCTAGAAGTTATTTGTTTCACAAGGTTTTACTAGGAGAAGTAAAAGGGTTTACACCCTCCTAGTATCTCCTAGTTAACATTCGCTTTCCTTGGGGAGTAAGAGGGTTTACACCCCCAAGGAGATAACATTGTTAGCTCTTTATTTATTTGACATCATAACCTAATAGCTAAATGCACTAGTATAATTGCATTGGTGAGATAAAATCTTGCATTGGTTAACGTGAAATTTCGCGATTTGGAGGTTGTCTATCGTTGATTGAGCCACTAGGGCGTCATCTTTGTCTAATTGGTTCTTGCTTCTGTTATAAACTTTTATCTACATCCATTAGGGCTGCATAAACCTTAATACAAACTTATTAATAACTCACTCTTCAACTGTTGAACGCTGTTAAAAGTTTGCCACATTAATCTACAAATCTCAGCGCATCTTTTGGGTGGACTTTTTGTGAGTTTTAGTGGTTGAATTTTCTTCTGTAACAATTTGTTTGCTACATCCACAACGCTGAAAAAATACCTCTGCAACACTATTTCATTTCAGCCTTGTTTCATGCTAAAGTCTTGCTCTTTCATTCATGAGTTAAACTAATATTTACTAGCTTGTCTCTTGCTTATTCAACTAGACTTTCGACATCTTTATTTGCAGCTCTTACTATCTTTTTGTTGCTGATATACATCATTGTTTACTACTGCAATTAGGGACAACAAGCTTAACTTGATTGTCCACCTAAAATTATATGCATATACTTGGCTTGTTCTTGTGCCTGGGGCAATAACATCACTCTTTACAGGTACTCTTATCTCTTGGAAACCTTTGGCTACCACCCAGACTCTTTCCCAAGCCTTTTCGTGCTTAGTATCTTGACCTATAGGGGATACACTCCCATCGTACCACTTTATGTCTCATTTCCCCTAGGGTCACCCAAGATTTTCCCCTTGAGGTGATTCTATCATCTCTAAACTGACGAGAATACCTGCCTAAGGTGACAGTGGGTAGGTGTTCTCAAAGTTGTCACCATTTGGTGTTTGGGTCGGGATTTGCCCAACCTACAACTTGTGCGATAAAATTTTGGCGTCGTTGCAGGGGAAGATTTTGAATCCTCTTCCGAACCCTAACGACACTTTGACAAGCTATCCCAAAGCCTTCCCCTAGCTTGCCTGCCGAATCTACCTAAAAGGCGTTCACCTTCCACCCTTGATGAGCTCTTCTTGAGGTTCATATGGTGACTACACCTTCCAAGAACCCACTTTTCCTTGTTTCCCCTTTTCCATCCTTTGGTGAGCCTTGAGTTCATCCGACGACTCCATTGAGGTAAGTAATGGAACCATGGCATCACAGGACGTACCATGGACTTTCCATAAAGTCTATCCTTCTTTGGATATTCAAAATGTCCTCGGATATCCAAATCATTTCCCTACAAAGTGGAGGGAAAATGCCATAAATTTGATGGTGATCCAGCTCTAGCAGTCACCCATTTCTTGAATTATTTGAAGTATGCTTCGAGCTTAAATGTGCTACATGAAGATGTGCTGATGAAATTTTTCGTATTTTCACTGGAATCAAGTCAAAGGAGTTGTCTTGCACACTCATGCAATCCAAGAAGTATGCCATCTTCTACAAAGCTCATTGAAGAATTTCTCAGGCATTATCAACCAACTACCCAAAATTTCAAAGATACTTTCCAAGAGCTCAAAGACACTCTTTGCAGAGAAGGTTTTCCTATAGATGAGGATGAAGAAAAACTTGAAGAAGATCCTGATGAAGTTTCTCAAGTAGAATATCCGGACGAGACATTTAATGAAGATAAAGTGCTCATATCTATGCTTCCACTTGATGAATACATCCATGCTTCTGCTCCTCCTGCACATCAAGAAGAGAACATGACAAGTTGTGACCCCTTTGAAGATCTTACTGATACTTTATTCCGTGACTTTGGAAATGAAGAAGTATTAGAGGATCCCTCGGATGCGACAGATCTTTTTGAGAAGAGGAAAACAAAGCCCTTTGTATTAAGGATCAAACCCCTTGCGATGAAGAGGCGATGGAGGGGCATGTACATAAAAGGAAAGAAGAATTATGATGAATCACAACTTGTTGAGACATCATTATCTTTACTCTCGCTTGTTGAAGGTGAGGTTGTCCAACCTTGCTTTCCTCCTATGCATAAAGTTGAAGAAGTAATTAGTCTCAATGATGAAGAAATTGAAGATTGAGTTGAATCCGCCCTAGCCTCTGTCTTTCCTTCACATGAAGAAAAAGAGATGGTTATTTGCAATCATATTGATGGTTTTATGAAAGAACCCTTGGATTTGGTTGATGATCATATAGACACATTCATAAAAACTGGGAGACGTAGATGGGATGTTGGTTGCGTCATTTTTTACGGGGACCCCATTTATGACATTGAGGGTAGAACTCAGGCAGAGGGGGCTGAGGTGTCATCTTCAGAGGAATGCTCCTCATGCATGTATGATTCAGATGTTTGACATCATGATGATGATATGATTATAGATTTGTTCTATCCATTCGATGATGACCCAACGCAACATTTTCAAGATAATTTTTGGTTGTCCCTTGAGAGTTGTGATGCAGATCCTTTTGGGGATGCAGACTTGTTCTGTGAGGACTCCCAACCACCTTCGTCCTCAATTTTAGATGAACATCAAGACGTGGCCATTCCAGAGCAATTAAAGGCTCACTCTAAAAATAAAAAGTATTTTCATCTTGAGGATTTTTACGAGGACTCGCAGATGAAGAGCAACACTTTTCCTTCTCTGGACATGAGGTTGTCCCTTGGCTCTTATCTTCTTCTCTAGGAAGCCATGCAGTCTTCTTTCAATCTCTCATCTCCTCTTAGTCTTCAACAAGCAATGGATCGTTTTGTGCGAATGAAGATGAATTGTCGTCTATATACAATATTCCTCTTCAAAGATGGGTTGATTGCACTTGTGGCTATCACTTCAGGCATGATTCCTTGGATGATCAAAATTGCGGATATTATTTCTAGTAGGATTTCCTCCCTCCCACCCATCTCCATGATTTTCATTTCACAATTGATTATACATCTATTTATGCTCATGATCATTACGTGTTTGACTTATCTTTGTTGTTTTACATAATTAAGCACAGGGGGAGATAATTTGATGAGATGATCAACCTGTTGCACTGGTTGTATGAATTCACTTGACATCACCTATCGCTTTATCTTTAGAGCCCCAAGGCCCCAGGTAACTAGGCAGGTCACCTTGCTTTCCTTGAATTTTCATTTTGATTTCTCATATTAGTTTATATGCGCTTCATATTTCATTTTGCTCAGCTTGCATATTAATTTCATGTTTAGTTTATAAATTTTTGAAAAAATGCTAAAATTTTATTTTCTAGATTAGTTTTCATTTTTTATTTTGATATATATGGACGAAGGGTGATAGAACCACCCTATATTTTACATTCTCTTGTTTCAATGTAGGCACATGTCTACCAGGAGATGTTGCGGTTCTCATGCACTCTACAACGAGCACATGTCCCCAAGTAGGAGCCATATGTTATCCCCATTTTGTGGGATAACTAAGGAGATGATGTATCGAGGCCCTCAGGTTGTTGACATGGAGTACAAAGAGACAATTTGAGCAACAGTTTCCACTCGCATAGACGGAGACCCACCTCACCACCACAACTCTAGGTTGATCATGACGATATCTACCACATTAGCTGGCCTTCAGAAGACATTGGGTCTTGCTCCATGAGGTACAATTCAGGGATTATCGTGAGTGTCATTTCAATACTTGAGGCATTTGCGTTTGTTACATCTATTACTGCTTTTGATTATGTGACATTTGCTTGAACATTATGCTCTTTGCCCTGTTTCACCTTGGTGGTTGACATTGCTCCCTAGTAAGTGGATCACCCTTAGGGATAGGTATGCTACTGAGAGGTCATTTTGACGAGTCATCGTGTCATTCCCAACCATACTTGTCACTTTTCACATTTCATCCTTTCATCTCCTCACCTTTTGGGTTTTTTGGGTGTATTGACCCAAGAAGGGGTTGTCCCTCACTTCATGGGAATAAGGGGTTGAAGACTCAGATGCTTATAGCTGGAAAAAGATAAAAACTTGATTATGAACCTTCCAGATGCTCACCTAAAGAGGTCTTGAGAGCATTGAAAATATTCACCTAAAAAATCAAAGACCCGCAAAAGAAAATACATAACATAAATGTCCCACTTGATTGAGGGATTTACACAAAGTGCGTTACAAGCTAGACTATACCCCCATGACATTATGTGTACTTCTCCCTTCAAGCGACACTTTGGTACTTCCCCCCAAGCTAATCGATTCACCCTAGGGAGTACCTAGTGTTTGGACCTTTAATGGAAATGAATGGGCTTGCAAAAATGATGCATTGAAAATGAAGGTGCAACACACCCTCTACAAAGGAACCCATAAGTGAGAGACACTACAACCCCTTGTATGTCACGAACCTCATCCCAAATTTTTTTCCATTCATTCATGACACCTCACTCACATGACTTAGAAGGAGGTCCCCTCAAGAAACATCCCTAAACTTGAGGGATGATTCACCCAATAGGTCGTTTTTTCAACCCTCCCATACTCAATCTTCGTAAATTGCATAGGGTCTTTGAGCATTAATTTATTTTGATGAGGTGGGTTGGATGTACTTGCTTGAATGGATCTTTTATTGATTTGATTTTCTCATCATGATGCTTTGACTTGAGATCCTTGGAGGGCGTATCTATTTGTCTTTGCAGGACCCAACGAGTGGACAGTTTTGGAAGAACAAGCCTAGCTTGGACTTCCATGGGGCTTGAAACCCACAGGTTGGATATTAGGGCCCACATGATGGGTGAAGAAGACTTGCCTTTGGAGGCCTAGAGCACACCTTGGATGACATCACCATGCTCTCACAAGTCAAATGACTTGCTTTGGAGGACAAAAATGTCACCTGAAGGGGTTTGACGTCATGCTTGAGGGGGTTTTGAGTGGTGATGAGGACACATGACACGTTTTGGAGGAAAGAGGCTTTGGACCATGAGGAAAAGACAAGGATTGAGGACATATGGCCTTTGGAGGCCTAGCACACCCATCTCCAAGCCCAACGGCTTATGCTAAGTGCCAAAACGTGGCCTCAAAAGAGGTTGATGTCATCTTTTTAGGGTTTTCCTTGTGCAAATTCAAATTTTAGTTGAATTAAATAATATTATCTTTGTAAAGAGGTAAGATAAGGGTTGTTGACCCCTTGTCTTATGTTTTACCCTAAGCTTTGTGGACACACATACTTGAGAACTTTTTGTATAAATAGAGATCAACTCTATTTCATTTTATATCATAACTCTCCCATTGTGAGAAGTACTTGGATGACATTTGCGCCCTCTTTGGGCAACCTCTTCTCTCTTGTGCTCTTGTCTTGGTTTCTTTATGCTATTGGTGGAAGAAGTAGTGCACTACCTCTCTTGGAGCTTTTCTTTAGCATTTGTGGTGGATTTATCTTGGTAAGTGGAGGTTTATCTTGTCATGTCTTTAGCTAGGTAAGTGGTATCATTTCTCCAACGTCTTCTTCTACAGTTTGCTACTAACCTTTCTTCTTGGTTAAAACACCACTTGGTTGGAGGATTGATTTTCCCATAACATAATCAATTTCCTCTTGTCTATGAGATACTATATCCTCCTCAATATTTTGAAAAGTTTCTACAAGGATTTCAGAGAAAATAGAGGGATGGAATGTTTGGGGAGTGAGTATCAGGGTTTCCACTCACTCCAACAACGAAACCTAGGTTTCCAACGAATTCATTTCTTCTTGTTGCGTCAAAGCTTCAAATCTATTTGATGAGGTAGGCCTGTTTATAACTGGAGAACCATATTTAATCACAACTACACTCTAAGAGATCTTTGCCAATGGTGCATGCAACTTGACATATATTGCTTGAGTTGAGCTTGATATGATAGGGTGCTTGGAGGTTGAAGGAGTTGCTTGGGGAGGAGTTTCTCCTTGATTTGTGCTCATTTTTTTAAACAATTTTCCATTGCTCATCTTTGTCAGCTACTACTAAGGCTTGAACCTGATTCTTCTTGAAATATTTAGCAAAAGGATTGTATTCATGATAGGACATCCAATTGATCTTCATCCTTCCAGTTATCTAAGGAGAGATGAATGGCCTCTTAGAGACCCTTTTCAAGATCCAACTCCACACAGATCCATGTGTATGCAAACATCCTTGCCTTAGGTTCGGATTTATCAATGTATTTACCAAGGGTGTTCCCAATACTTCTGATGACATCCTCCCCCCAACAGTGAAGGGGAAAATGGGGTAAATAGACCCAGACTGGAACACCAAAAGGAACATCTAGTTCTAGGTCGAAGTTTGGGGTCCAATGATTGAAATACATTCCTCGAGTACCAAAGAAGTAAGGCCAATTGCAAACGATTAGGTCATGATCTTCTGTTGCTTCAAAGAGAAAAACATAGAAGCTCCTACCACAAAAATAGTATGTCAATTTCCCTTTGATCAATACCATCTAGTTCTTTTGAACCATAGATCCATCAATATGGGAGAAGGCCATATACCCATGAACTGCCCAATAAGACTCCTTTCAGCAAGAGCTAAAGCCATATCTCTTGGAGCAACGAAAGGAAGATTAACTTCATGAAGTTAATCAAGATTTTTAACAAATTGAGAAGGATGCGACTTCTAAACCAATTTTCCCAATGAGGAGACAAGGGTACAAAATGTTGTTGTTTCAGAGTCAGAATTAGGAGGAGGACAACCTCCTCCAGACATTGAGGCCACGACTAGGTGGCCGAGGTGAGCTTGAAATATGCGGTAGCAATGGTTTAATCAACATCACTTAGGGTTTCTTATGAATACATGAGATATTGTTGAAATAATGTAACTACAAAGAGTATTATTATTATTATTGATATATTATTCATAGGATCAATCCCCATTGTGGATTGATCATGTCGGTTATTGTAATAGGACCAAATCCCCTTTTGCGGATTGGTCAAAAGACAATTGTAATAGACAAAATAAGAAGTCGGCCCCAACAGAGATTAAAGAGACCCATAAATATAATAAAGGTGGGTTTACCCACCTAGTTTGAGAAGTCGGCCTTGCCAGTGAAGAGACACTTCACACGTGCCAGACTTGTATAAATAAAGGAGGCTAGCGCCTCACTTAGACACAAACTCACTTGCTCATTTCGAGAGACAAGTTCAGATCTGCTACCAGAGAAGGAGAGAGAGAGAGTGGCGCATATCTGGGAGAGGACTTTATGTATTAGTTTAAGAGATATCTTGACATTGTATTGGCCATCTATATTAAGAAAGTTTTGCTGGGTTTTCTTCCCCTAGAGGGTTTCCCAGGATAAATGTTGTGTCTCTTGTGATTGTGTATTTCTCAGTGATCTTGGATTATGCTATTGTTATCTAATGACATGCAAACATCTATAATAATGGCTTAAACATTAACATGGTATTAGAGCCAAGCTGAAGGAAGCATCTTTCACAAGTGAAAAACGTCACTGTTACCGTACATGAAAATTAGGGCTTTTTGGTGGTGAATCTTTTCAACCCCAAAACCATCTAGAAAAGTGCGCCCTCCCCCAATGATCATTTTGGCACCTTCAACACACCTTTTCAGTGGCTAGATTTCCCAGAAAGTGAAACCCTAGTTTTCACAAAGTACCAGAAAACTAGAAAACCAGAGTACCAGAAGTACCAGAAGTACCAGAAGCACCAGTCCAGAATTCCACAAATCAAGTTTGAGGGAGTAAAAGTTGGATTTTCAGAAATCTAACTGCACCAACTAACTTGCCTCAGCTCAGCGCATCTATCCCCTGGATCAGAATTTCAAAATTCGAAGTTTGAAAAATTAGGGTTTCCTCATAAAACCCTAAGTTGCAGTTGCAGTTGCAGTCTTAGAACCAGTTACAATTGCAGTACCAGTTGTAGTTGCAGCCGTACTACCAGTTGCAGTCACCCTTGAAGTTTTCTTAAGAGTTGGTAATGATTACCGCTGCTGCCAGATGGAGCCACTACCTGCAAATGCTATCAGAGGTATGTACTCACATGTGTTTAATGGTTAAACCCTAAAGAGTATTTGCAGGAGAAGGGATCTCTTGCCATAGATCCAGAAGGATCTCAAGATCCAACACATTCAGAGGAATGATGCAACCCAGGTGTGATTATTCTGATATGCATCTATTTGTCATGACATTATCTTGATCAATGTTGCATGTTGAAGCTATGATCAAATTATTAGAAGGATTAAAAGTTGATCATAGAGCTTATCCTCTAACCTAACCTCTGTCAATATAGCGTATTGTCTCAGTATAGAAGACAGGTTGAAGAAAGCACTCGTCACTTGAGTGAAGGAGACCTGGAAGAAAAGCAAGCACTCATTCTTTAGGACAAGGCTCTAGGTTTGATTAATCAAGATTAATAAGATTCAAAGGTACACATGACAAGTTGATGACTATAGTTGAGATAACAATCGTCGTAAAGTATTATACTTGATAGCATGTGAGCATATAGAGGTAAATGCTTTGCCTGATACAACTAACACCTCCTCTAAGAAAAACCTCGTGTGTTAGTTCTAGGTTTCCATGGAAGAATGCTTGGTCACAACACTATGAGAGTGTTGACCTCATTTCGTATTGTATTCCTTACCTTTAATCTTTGCTTAAGATAAAATATAAGTGATAGCTCTAAAGGAGCTACTGAGATGATTGTTCGTGCTATTGCTTTATATTATCAGAAGGATATTATTCTTTCTTGTTGTTTTGTTGACCTTACTCCAGGTCACATGTAATAACCCTGGGGAAGCTATAGTGAAGGTTGCAGAAGGAAATGTGCTAAAGGAGAAACCATAAATGAAGTAATCATCATTGGAAAAGAAGAAGGTGGCTTGCATAAGCTAAAGGGTCACTCAGACGCTGCCATGACCCACGCCATTGAAGAATCCATGTGAACTTTGGCATAGAAGATTAACTCACATCAACTACAAGGCGCTACCATACATATGCAAAGCGGTCACAGGTTTACCAGAACTCAAAGGTGACCATGAAGGCATATGCAATGGATGTGCACAGGGGAAGAACATCAAGAACCCGTTTCCGAAGAGGGACAACAAGGCATAAGGAGTCCTAGAACTCATTCATTCAGATGTATGTGGCCCAATGCCATCGTCCTCCATTAGTGGGTATGTATACTATGTATCATTCATTGATGATTATTCTCGTAAGACCTGGATATATTTGAAGTGTTCAGCAAGATCAAGGAATTCAAAGCCTTGATAGAGAATCTTTCTGTAAGGAAGATTAAGATACTCAGGTCAGATAATGAAGGAGAATATACCTCAAAAGAGTTTGTGAACTTCTGCAAAGATGTTGGGATCAAGAGGGAACTCACTACTCCCTATA
>SNQJ01S0142747.1:24671-43357 GCA_010110895.2 Picea sitchensis
AGATTTGAGGTTGAAGACAGGAAGTCTCATGTCTGCAGATTGAAGAAAGCCTTATACGGATTGAGGCAAGCTCCTAGAGCTTGGTATGGCCGTATAGACAGTTTCTTGACGAGCTTAGGCTTTACCAAAAGTAAAGCAGACTCAAATCTCTACTTCAAAATCATGAATAATGAGCCAGTAATCTTACTGCTATATGTGGATGACTTATTCTTAACTGGAAAAGAAAATCTCATCACTGAATGTAAAAAGAGACTTGCCTCGGAATTTGAAATGAAAGACCTTAGCCTAATGCATTATTTCTTAGGTCTTGAGGTATGGCAGAGTCCTGAGAGGATCTGCCTTAACCAAGGGAAGTATACAGTCGAAATCTTGAAGAGATTCGACATGCTGGAATGCAAGCCCATGAATACAGCCATGGAAGCGAAGCTGAAGCTGTTGGTTGATACGTCGTCAGAATTGATTGATGCCACACTGTATAGACAGATTATTAGATCGCCGATGTACCTGACGAACACCAGACCAGACATTTGTTTTTCCGTGAACACCTTGAGTCAGTTTCTGGTAGAACCCAGACGTGTTCACTTAGTGGCTACAAAACATGTGATGAGGTACCTTAAAGGTACAATAGATTATGGTCTCAGCTACGATGGAGATCATGATTTCACATTGAGTGGATATACTGATGCAGATTGGGCAGGAAGTGTTTCTGATAGGAAAAACACTTCAGAATGTTGTTTCAGTTTGGGATCGGCTATGATCTCGTGGCAGAGTAGGAAGCAATCTAGTATTGCTCTCAACACAGTGTAAGCAGAATACATTGTTGCATGTTCTGCCAGCTGCGAAGCTATATGGCTTCGAAAGTTGTTGTCCGACCTATTTGATTTAGAGATGAGAGCAACCTTGATTCTATGTGACAACCAGAGCTACATAAAAAATGACAGAGAATCCTATATTCCATGACAGGTTGAAGCACATAGAGATCCGTTATCATTACATCCGTGACATAGTACAAAGAGGAGCCTTGAAGCTCCAGTACATTAGCACGGATGAACAGGTTGCTGACGTGTTGACCAAGCCCCTATCTCGTGTGAAGTTTGAGTACTTCCGAGATAAGCTTGGCATAATCCGAAAGGACCTTCTTCGAAAGGGGGAGTAGTTGCTGTGATGAGATATTCCCTGCTTCCGACCTTGTAGTTGTGACGTAAAGCAAGATGAGATGTGTACCTTGCTTCCGACCCAGTTGTCAGACGTAAAGCGAGATGAGATGTGTTCCTTGCTTCTGACCCAGTTGTCAGACGTAAAGTAAGATGAGATGTGTTCCTTGCTTCTGACCCAGTTGTCAGACATAAAGCAAGATGAGATGTGTTCCTTGCTTCTGACCCAGTTGTCAGGCGTAAAGCAAGATGAGATGTTCCTTGCTTCTGACCCAATTGTTAGACGTAAAGCAAGAAGAGATGTTCCTTGCTTCTGACCTAGTTGTCAGACGTAAATCAAGAAGAGATGTTCCTTGCTTCTGGCCTAGTTGTCAAACGTAAAGCAAGAAGAGATGTTCCTTGCTTCTGACCTAGTTGTCAGACGTAAAGCAAGGTGGTATGATGAGACTAGCACTGAGCTTCCAGCTGGATAGCTGTGACGTAAAGCCAGTCTAGTATCCTGCTTCCAACCTGATGGTTGTGACGTAAAGCAGGACGAGTATCTTGCTTCCATCTTGAGTGCTGTGACGTAAAGCAAGACGGTGAGATGAGACTAGTACCGTGCTTCCAGCCTGATGGCTGTGACGTAAAGCCAATCTAGTATCTTGCTTCCAGCTTGAGTGCTGCGACGTAAAGCAAGACATTGAGATGAGACAAGTACTGAGCTTCTAGCTTGACATTTGTGACATAAAGCCAGTCTTGTATTATGATGATCCAGCCTTGTGTTGTGATGATGATGATGATGTATCGGTTTTTTATACTAATACATATTGATGCAGATGATGATGGCATTCCTTTGAGAATGACAATGTTGCCGATGAAAAATACTTCCGATGATTTATAGATACGCCAGTCAGTGTTCCAAGATGATATTGATGATGATGTCCTCTCACCCACTTGATGTTGTCCTCTCTCTCTCTCGCATGTTGCTGCTGAAGAATACCCTTCTTGTTAAGGGGGAGTGTTGAAATAATGTAACTGGAAAGAGTATTCTTATTATTATTGATATATTATTCATATGATCAATCCCCATTGTGGATTGATCATGTCGGTTATTGTAATAGGACCAAATCCCCTTTTGCGGATTGGTCAAAAGACAATTATAATAGGAAAAATAAGAAGTCGGCCCCAACAAATATTAAAGAGACCCAGAAATATAATAAAGGTGGGTTTACCCACCCAGTTTGAGAAGTTGGCCTTGCCAGTGAAGAGACACTTCACACATGCCAGACTTGTATAAATAAAGGAGGCTAGTGCCTCGGCTAGCGCCTCACTTAGACACAAACTCACTTGCTCATTTTGAGAGAAAAGTTTAGATCTGCTACTGGAGAAGAATGAGAGAGAGAGTGGCGCATATCTGGGAGAGGACTTTATGTATTAGTTTAAGAGATATCTTGGCATTGTATTGGCTATCTATATTAAGAAAGTTTTGCTGGGTTTTCTTCCCCTAGAGGGTTTCCCAGGATAAATGTTGTGTCTCTTGTGATTGTGTATTTCTCAGTGATCTTGGATTATGCTATTATTATCTAATGACATGCAAACATCTATAATAATGGCTTAAACATTAACAGATAGGTTAGACGATCCAATCTTAATAGTAATAATCATGGTCAAAGTAATTCCTCTAGCTCAACTTTCACTTTAAATGAGCCAAAAAAATGACACGAATGAATTAAAATATTAGTTTATTTGTAGGCTTGTAGATTCATGAATTGACCAATGAATATTTTGCACTATCATAATAATTCTAGTATGAATATGATATTAATGATAAACTAGTTTTTATTATGAACATGATATAATTTTGTACTTGTAGAAATTTGAATGACTTGTATTTTTATTGTTAAAAATTAATTATTCTTTCTTATGAATTAAAAAACCAAAATGTTTCTTATTCCAAAACTTGAGTTTTCTCACTTCTTGATGTGAACCCCTTTCCTATTATTCTTTCTCATGTATTAAAAAACCAAAATGTTTCCTATTCCAAAACTTGTGTTTTCTCACTTCTCGATGTGAACCCCTTTCCTATTTTACTCTTTGTTTCTAAAAACATTGTGTCTGTGTGTGTGCACATGCACGCACACACACACATACATATCACACTACACATTTGTTGATATCCATAAAGACATATCTCTACAAGGGTATGTAAGAAGTGTGAGTGATTGCAAATTCACATACACACCCATGTATATATATCACACAAATTTATCATTGTGATTAATGATTACAAGGAAATCTCCATATATGTACATATGTAGTAGTTGTAGATGCACACCTTTGTAAACACAATATATGTGTGTGCATGCATATCACATATCTGACCTATATTTAAATGTTCATTGATGCATAATGACTTTTCAAAAAGCTTTTATACACCATATTATTCTTGCATATTACCCTAAAAGTAGTTGTATACACCAATTTAGATCCATCCTAACTTGAGATCTACCAAGGGCTGAGAGGGATCAAATGCTTGGAAGTGTAAACATTTTTTACAATTCAAATATTTGAAGCAAAGTTTGCACTTCCAAGAATTTGATTTGTCTTGGTGCTTGATAAATCGGAGGTTAAGATGGCTCTAGACTTGGATAAAACATTTCATTTTTTATTGGTCAAGCTGACTTGAAAATACTTTCATATTTTATTATAATTTGTTATAGTTCTTTTTAAGGATGACATGTGTAAATGTTACAAAGGTCACACATCTAGTTGGGTTGTAGAAAGCATCTCTTGGGTCAACCCTTCATTTGTATGTGATAAATAAGTCGACATGGTCTTGTGAGTCCATTAATTTCCCTTTAAGTTGTGGTTCCTTCATGGTTGCTTCTATGTATGTGTTCCTCCTAAAGGAAATGACAATACATACAAGTAAATAATCTCATTGCACCTAGAGAAAGATGTGCTCTATGGGCTAAGGTATAGGAGATCTTTGTGTGTGTTGGCATGTGCATGTGTGAAACACTAATAAAATAAAAAATGAAAAATAAATAATGACTATTTTTTTAATTATTATAATGTAAAAGAACCAACATATTATTTATCCTATTTACCCTATTTAAACAATAAATCAACATGGATCCATATAACCTTGGATCTATTTCACGGTTAAAGGATTAAAAAAAAAAGTGGAAACCTCAATATTAATTAAATAGTATACTAGAGAGCAAAAAGATTGAGGATTGCACCTCAAAATTTTTGGTCCTTTTCTATGTTTAATAAATCTAGGGTTAAGATGGATCTAGTTAGCTATTAACCTATCATTAATTACCACCATAGTGTCAGGCTTATAAGCCTCCTTGTATCTGCATTTCTACTGCAACTAAAACATCAGTGAGTTGGTATTAAGGAGGCTCCTATAAATGATGAGTATCTGCATCTCTACTGCAACTAAAACATCAGTGAGTTGGTATTAAGGAGGCTCCTATAAATGATGATAGATGACTGCTCTTTGTAAAAACTTTTGCAGAGAATGAATGGCGCTGCAAACTTGAGTTGTCCAGTGTGAATTCCTTTTTTCTTAAAGAAATTCTAATACAAGGTCCTGCTGATATTCCCAGCTCCCTTAATGATCCATTAAACCTGTTGAATGCTTGCTATGTGTATTGGCTGGCATGGCCTTCCTCTTTTGCTAACGTCTCTGCACACTACAACTCGGTATAGGTTGTAAGCTTTCAACTATAGGTTGGCCAAAAACGAGTCAATTACCCGAAACCCAACAACTAGACTATAACGAGGAGAGAGGACCTTTCAAAACACTATTACAACTTGAGGCATATATCAGAAATACATTATAAAACTTGTACAATGTGGTCAAAAGCATATTTGCATGCTCTAAATGAAAAGATGATAACGACAACAAATATTTCCACGATGCTGACTCATAATAATCAGTGAAACTAAATAAAAGTAAATAGTTCCAGATATACAACTTGTCCCCAGCTAGTCCCCCGTTACCAGAATATAACTCAATTACCATTTCTTCCAGCAAGTAGGGTTTACCAGGAAACAAATACAAATCGGTAAAAGAATTTGATAGTGAACAGAAACATTTTCCCAATATGTAAATGGAATGGAAGGGCTACTGCAACTTGTTAATTATGGAAACATTTCTGTTATCTGATTAAACCATGTTTTCAATCAGGTGATGAAGACTCCGTAGCATCATTCTTATTCAAGTTTTGATGTGAGATACCAGATCCAGGTAAATCCGACCCAAAAATGTGGCCCATCTTTGAACGCTTAGTTTCTAGATATCTCTCATTTTCTTTTGTTATTGGAGAGACAACAGGAACCCGACCAACTACAGCCAAACCATAACCCTTCAATCCAATGAATTTTGCAGGATTGTTTGTCATAAGCCTCATGGTTTGGACACCAATGTCCCTTAAAATCTGTCAAAACAATAACTGTGTCACAAACTGTTTAAGACTGATCCAACAATATCAAAAGCTCACAACATGGACAATATTTTCAGAAATGATAATTCAAACCTAAGTTGCACGAAACGGGGAAACGTTTCCAAGTTTCCGAAACTGGGACAGTACGAAACAGGCCCCCCAAAAATGGAAATGCTGGGGGAAACGCCGTATATAACAAAATTAATATATATATATATATATATATATATATAGGTTTTTTTAAAATAAGACATTATATTGCAAGAAAAACATAATGATGCAAAAAAATGCAATAATGATGCAAGAAAAACATAGAAAATGCAAAAAAAATATATTTGACTGTTTGGGGGCTCCATGGCCCCCTTTTGTTTTTCTTATTTCGCCTCAAAGACGCCTGAAACGCTGGCCGTACGGGCCGGTACAGCCAGGAAATGCCGCCGGCCGTACCGTACGGCGTTTCCAAATCGGGAAACACCGTACGGTATGGCTGGGGGCATTTTCTGGCCGTACCGTACCGGTTTCCGAGTTTCGTACCGGTTTCCTGCCCGAAACCGAGGGGGGGGGGGGGAGCGTTTCCTGCAACTTAGATTCAAACATATAACATTTACATATCCAAGTTATGCAAAATTCTTAATGAACCTAACTTTGACATGAAGTTTGCCCGAACAAATTGGAAAAGTAGACTATGTACAGTCCAGATATAAAAAGGAAAAGCAGGAATTACTAATTTCAGAGCATAAGAAATTTCAACACAAAAGCACAGAATTGTTTATTATAATTGAGTACTCCAATCAATGTCTGCATTTCTTGCTAGTAGCCTTGGCTGATTTGTGGGATATGTTTATAAAAGTGCTTGTTCTATGAACCCTCAAGGAAAAGATACATAACCCCTTGTCCTCCAAATAATCATACAAGATGTGGATTCCTGTTGAAGTGGTCAATGAACCACAACATATTAGTCAAGAACAATCTTCTATTCAACAAAATTCTCCAAAACAGTTCCATTTCTGAATTTATTATCTAGGAAACCAGCCATGAACAGTTGAAGGAACAGAACATTCTCTATGACAAGAAAAGAAACTTTCAGAACTTTGACTGACATGCAGCTTTAGTTAAGAAAGAGGCAATACATTGTGAATTCTTATTGTGAGAAACCACAGCCAAGAAGACGAATTTCAAATGCTGCTCACATGATTTGCACAGACGAAAAATCACTATCTTTACTTTTTTTATAGGATTTTTTACTCAAGTTGAAGTTTCTATATTTTTATTCAAAAAAACAAATGTTACATATATTCTGGGATACATCGAAGGCAAAAACCAGTGTTACCAGAATACCATTTTTTATTCAAGTTTGCCTATAATACATTTATTGAAAATGATCCAATCAGCAACCAATGATGTCTCAAAAACTAGTTTCATAAGCTTCTGTATTTAATTTACTATTGTGTTATTGTATATAGTCACAAGCCCACTTCATAAACTCTCCTAATTTACATGTAAGTTTATGAAATACAGAATACTTTTCTTTTAAATCTAACAATGTCCTAATCATATAAAATGGCTGCATTTTCAGCCATCTTATCTGTAGTGTACCTTTTCACTTACCCAGAGCTTATAACGCACTATGTAACAAACTGTACATGGACTTTTACAGAAAACATACAGAATTGTATAATCACATGCGTAACAGCAAAGAGATACATTTTAATTCTCAGAATAAACATATAGTTACTGTTATAATTAGACAATCCATAGGTTTCAACAGTATTTCATTTACACAGCGGAAAACATGATAATTTATGTATCACAGTCATGCAAAATGTGATAAGAACATAGTTAGATACTTATCTTGTAACAGTGGTGAAATCCACCAACCAAGTGCAGGCCTTCCACGAACCTCCCAGCCTTAGACCGCACTGCTCATCATCTCAACAGTGGGTCACCCCCGAGCTGGGACTGAGCTCCACCCCAAGGCAAGGAATCCTAGGCTAGGCTGAGGTTACAGGGAAAACAACGCAGCAATATCTGGAAGGATTCTTCCCAAAGATGCCATCTTACGCCCACTACTACCAGGCTCTCATTCCCCACATGCCTGTTCCGCCCGGGAGTATACACCTTCACACGCACAGTCCATCGGTGCTAACCTCCCTCTCTGGGTCTCAGCAACAGGCCGGATCAGGAAGTCTCAGAGCCCGTAGCTGGTGCTGGGCACTCTCTGGAAGAAACCTCTTCCAACAACATCCACCTCCCTCACTTAGAGAGAGGTCACACACATGCTCAATCACCACCTGCACTGGACAACAATTCACGCGCAATCCATCTCTGCATGACCACCACAGTGAACCGGGAATACAGACTCAGACCTCTCAGAACAAGCTCAGCAATGGCAGCTAGGTCTCACGGTGTTGATTTTCGGAATCTCCTGAGAAGCAATTTTCGCAGGGAATTGCCCAGACTCTCTCCACCCCCCCGGCAGAATGGTCGTTTCCCATCCGCCCTACCCAGGATAGACTCCCGCTCTGGTGTCGGGAATGCATGACAGACAATCCACGCAAGGGTCAACGCAGGTTCAGACGGTTCAGAAGATGTACGAGGGTGTTTCTGCGGGGTCAGATCCGTTCCTCCTGGTAGTCCGTGAGTCGAAAATGGAGAAGAGACCCCCCAACACGGCTCATCGCGGCTTTTATTGCATTGTCAGGGTTGACACTTGTCACCCATGCGACTGCATGCGTTCCGGCAACGTGCGTGCCTCCCACCATTTGGAAATCACATGTCCTTCCAAAAAGGACTTAGGTTGAAACATATAATGCACTTTTCTTTTGGAATAATATTAAAATATTATTCCCAAGGCTTAAGCCCTCTAGGCTCAACACTTAGCCCCTTTTTCCCACCTCCAGCCCCTAATTCCTTGCCCACTCTGTGGATGCTCAGTCCCCCTTCACTCATTCATCGTGGTCGGTCTGCACCTGGCAGTGTTTATATTTTATTAATCATTCTACATACATACATGTACATCAGCAGGCTCCTGGCCTTCAACACTTAGGCTCCATGGCCTAACAAACACATAAGACTACCAGCTTATACAAAACATGGCTCACCAGCCTATAGACATGTTTACAATTCATTTCATATATCATGATTTGCAACGGGGCTCGGCCTTGGGGACACTACATTATCTATTAACCCATGCACCTGTTTCATGACCCCTTTAATTAGATCTGTTGTTTTATGGACCCCATAGGCTGTTAATTCAAAATCTACCTGGGATAGGAGCAGATGCTTCATATCAACACAAACTCAAGACAGGAAAAATTAAATTCTAATCACCAAGCAGGGTATAGGCAGAGAGAAAACACAACTGGAGCAGTTTGCAATAATTTTTTATATCCATATAATAACTGGTCCTCCTAACATCATCTCCAGAGGGGTTACAGACACAGTTGAATGCCTTAGCTCTCTTCTGCGACCTTCGGCAGTTGACGGTCAACCTGGGTAAAACCAAGGTTATGATCTTCAATAGGTTGAAGAAGACCTTAGACATTCATTTCTTCTTCAAACGGGAGGAGATCGAGATCACCAATACCTACACATACTTGGGGGTGCAATTCTTAGGATCTCACTTTAGTTTGCAACCAGCCCTCCAGCCTAGAGATCCTTAGCCCTTCTTGAGAGACAGTGCTTCCAACACCATTTTCAGGACATCTCATCCAAGGTGTCCATCATGGATTGTTAGCACAAATTTCTACCCTCCAATCTGATCTGATAAACATGTTATGACAGAGGTAAAAAACTTGGCTAATTATAAGAGAAATAGCCCTAGATGTCATGAGCTAGACCCCTCTCTGTTCGGGCTAGGCCTTGCTAACCTCTGGGGGGAATCCTTGAGCACAATGAAGCGCCCCTGTGGTTGATTTAAGGTCTGAAAAATAAAAAATCAGCGAGCTGTTTTGCCTTGGACAGCGTGTGAAGCAATCCAAAACAGTGGAAAAAGTTGATATAGCACACTTGGAGGGAACCTGCAGAGTGTTGACCGCCTCTCCAACACAGGTGGTCAACTCATGTGCCATGAAGAGATGCATCATCAGATGCTCATTTGTCGAAGACTTTGGTTCTACAGGGCATGTTTGGCCCCAACACTTCTTTTTGAAATTGGAATTTCCGCACCCCTGCGTGGGTTAATAATGTAATAGGTCTGCATGAGTCATGTCTAGGTCAGTTACCTTGGGATCGGTTCACTGGGAGAGTTCCTTTCACTGAGGGTTTTTTATCCTCAGGTTATCAGTTGGGCTTGATCTGGGCTCTCACCTGGAGAGTTCTTTCATCAGGGTTTTTATCCTCAAAGCATTTCCACATTTTCAAACTTTACGATAACCCTTGAGTTTTTCCCTCACACTTGCAATAATTCCTCCAAAGTGGTGAACCACGCCTAGTGGGCTTATGTTTTGGTAACTATTAGGGAATCATTATAAATGACCACATGCAAGACATCTTAGAAAGCCTCTGTGGAATTCACGAAGCTCCAAGCCAATTTTTTTAATTATTCAATTTCCTTTAATTAAATTTCCTAAGTTTTGAGGTTTAATTTTCTATTTTTGAGTAATAATTGTGTAAAAAAACTAGGTCTTTGACCCTTTATAGTGGTATTTGTGCTCAAAAAGAAATGGAATAACACCCCACACATCCATGGACCAATTTTCATCTCATTCATACAACTTTTAGCTACGGGTTTGTCCAAGGTTCATTGAGTATAAAAACAACAATTTTAATTCCTAAAGTCCAAAACATGGCAAATGTAAAATTGTAATAATGATAGATGTAAAAGGTGGAAATGATGATAGAGAGAGACCCTAAGCATAACATAAACTCCCAACCTTTTCCAACCTATTCTAACCCTTACCCAATTTCTACACTCAAAGTCAATACCTAGGGGATTGACGTTTTTTCTTTTTAGTTGAGTTTGTGACTTGAGTGTGGCCCCTCTCTGAGATTTCACCCTTTTAGCCTCCATCGCCACCCCCTTTGAGGTGACCCTCTGCACTCCCCTCTCCACTCCCACTTCTTCCTTTCATTTTCTCTTGTTTTTCACTCCTCAGGAGCCTTCCAAGGAAGTGTTACTTCCTTTGTGTCTCTCCAATAAAATTCGTTTTTATTTGTATGAGTCTCTTTCAATTGCTTTGGCATGGATCCCACAACCTATCTTATGGATTGTGTATCCAACCTCACCACACTCTCATCTCACCCCTTCCTTTCCTTACCTCATCCCAAGAGGTGCACCCCCCAAGAGAAGTCAGGCCCTCCTCCCTCTTGAAACTCCACAAAATAATTTTAAAAATTGTTTGTGACTCTTCCCTTACCTTGGCATGGATCCCATGCCCCCTACACACCCTTTGATTTTAACTTCCCAACATTTTTTCTTTCTTTTCCTACACCCTAGATCTATTGTGCAAACCTAGGAGGTGCTCTCTAGCCTTGAGATCTACTCATTTGTTTGATGGTGGACACTGACTTAGATCCAAGAGAGGTAGGTTCGCCTCTCCGCATAAATAGATCTCATTTCTTACTCCCAACTCACCATATCTTGAGCTATCATATGCTACTTGATTTTCCATTCTCTCTCCATTATTCCATTTTTCCATCTCATGCCTTGTATTTTGGAGTATTTCTTAAGATCTATTTCCTTTTCTTGGAGTAATAATAAAGGAGAAACTTTGAAAGATAACTAGAGGAGCAATGCGTGTGCTTGGTTTTTTTTTATGCTTATGAGGTAACATTGTATCGATTTCTTTGGGTGATTACAACTTTTGATCTTAGGTAAAGTGTTATCTAAGGAGATCTATCAATGCGTATATTTGTGGGTTTATATATCTTGATGTGTTAGATAGAATTGAAGTATTGTCTATTTACATGTTCAACATATTATCTCTTTTATGCACATCACTTTAAGAGTTTCCTTTGGTGTTAATACCTCCAAGGGTTTCATTGGGAACTCCTTCAACGAGAAGGGTCTCTTGAGGCACTCACACACTCCATTTCTCTAACCCTTACTCTTCATCTATATTTATGTTCATACGCATTCATTTTCAGCTATCATAACATATTTAGATAGGTCATTTCTATACACATATACTCCCTCTTTCTTGCGGAAAGTTCTCTAAAAGCAAGGGTTTTCCTTCATTTTCTTGGTTGTGTGTAGCTCTTCTAGCAAACATAGCTTGTTGGTTTTGCAGGTTTTAGATCCGATTGAGAGGACTCTCAGTTTGCCCCAAAAGACATCCACACAACACTCAAAAGGGCCCTCCTGCTGGCTCGTAGCTATCTCTTAACCCCACCTCTCAATTTTTCATCATTTTGTCACGTTTTGCCTCTTCTTCTGCTTGTTAGTGGCTTACACCTTTAGGGGAAGAAGTGGTACAACCCTATTCTTGGTGTGAGCTTGTTGGGTAGTTAGATCTAGCTTAGGGTTTCCAATTTTTAGCATTTTGCCTCGCTTTTAGTTAGGGATCAAGTGGAGGTTTGAAGGGCAACCTTCAACCTAGGACGTAAGGTGAGCTTCTGTCTCTGGTTTGTTAGTCTACTTTCTCTCTCTATATCTTCTACTTGTTTGCCTAAATCTCTAAATCTTAAAGAACTGTCCTAACCAAGTAAACCTAACTGCCTACCTAGTTGGGAGAGGAATACCCCAATAGGTAAGGTTAAATGGTAGATGATTTGATGTGATTAATGATCTATGGATTAATGATATCATTGTTTTAGATTTAGATCAAAACACATAATCATTGTCTTAACCCTATTGGGAGGCATAATAAGTAACCTAACTAGATCTCACTTGCTTAGTTAATCTTCAAGTCTTTCCTTCACAAAACTTTGTTTTAGATCTTAAATGCCTTAATTTCTAAGTGCTTAGATAAGTAAGTGAATGGTTTATATCTCTATTGATTATATCCACCGGAAGTCATTTGTTTGGGCTTGAATGTTGCTAAATGGTTAAGTAGGCAAACACACATTAAATTTTCTTTCCATATCTTGAAGGCAAGTTGTCCTTTCCATTGTGATTTTTCTTTAATAGCAAGCTTATATGTGCATGTGATAACTCAAATCTTTTTCAGCCATCTTTAATTTTTGCTTATCATGTGTTCACACTCTTAATTGTATAAGCTTGAAGTAACACATTTTTAAGCTCATAAAAGTTTCTGTTTTGACACTAAATCACACTCCTTAAAAGTGTCTTAAAAATCTCAAACAATTAAAATCAAATTCTAAAAGTCTACCTAATCCATATATATACTCCTTAATAATTATTTAGGGTACTTTAGACCGCCATCTTCACCATCTAAAAACGAGACTTGAGGAAAACAAAGGAGGGTAGTAGCAAAATCGTCTCACCTACAAGACAGGATGTGTCCCTCTCCTGAAGTACCTTTGTTTTAACAATTCAGTGGAAGCTTAGGGTATAAACACTTATCAGCATCCCAAATGAAGCTATTTGGCAATGGGGATGAGAGGCCAGGAAAGCTTAATAGAATTTGATAATTCTTAAGAAAGCCTAATAACTAAACCCTGGACCATATCTAATAAACACTTGGTGGGTTGAGTAATCAAGAGTGTGGGTAATCTTCATCAATCTTAATAACATTTGTGCTTAAATCTTCTAAATCTCTTGAATGTGTTGATGATATTGATATATTGGTGATGATCTCATAGTTGTGATGAATTGTCAATGTTGATGCTTTAGCCCTGGGTATCCGCATCATAAGTGTAAAACATGGTTGTGCCTCGTTTTGTATCTTAGCATTTTTACCTGTAATTAATTGTATCTAATATCTTTGGTTCAATTTAGACTTTTGTAATCTCAGTAGTAACTTGTAACCCACTTTGAACAAAACACCCTTAACGAAGGACCCCTGCCCAATCTTTTAGGCAACTAGTCTTAGCTGACCTAGGAAAAGGACTTGACTTTCATGCTAACCTCAGATCTTGCATCTGTTGCCTTAGCATCTTAGGATTAGAATCCCCCATACCTTGTAAATAATTAAAACTATCTCCTAGAACTTAAACTTTAACACATCTAGTAACTAAAATCTACCCCCTTTGGCTTCCCTAAAAGTAAGCCTAGACAGAAGAGGTCTTATTCAAAGTGACAAGTATATCGGTGGAACTGGGCATCGGTGGTTCTCCAATGACACCCAAGCATTCTGACTTCTAGCTCACGCTTGTAAGTGTGTATAGGATCTATTACCATCTTGGCGCCATTGTCGGGATAAGCTGCTGTCCTGTCCCTTATCCATCGTTGTAATCGGTATGGACCTCCATAATAGCCGCCAAAGTTTGAACATCAATTGTTCAAAATTCAGAGTTCAAAGTTCAAATGGCCATAAAGACCACACCCCCGTTACTCTACATTTGGCAAAATTGTAATAAGAGGTGTTTGCATGATGAACTTGTAAAAGGTCTTAGCTACCTTAAGTCCTAAGCGTGAGTTATACCGAGTGTTTTTCACCTACTAATTATATTTGCCGCTTTTATCGGACATTTATAATTTCTATGAGTTTTTTCACCTTAACCTCCAGTCGGGAGTGCCATGCTCATGTGGTTAGCTTCTGAGTAATGGATCTGCCTAGTGTTTGATGTATATTACCATGCTAAACATCCCTCTAGAGTCTTATGGAAATGTACTAAGTCCCCCCAGATTTTTTAATTTTTCTTAAGCATCTAAAAAATTCGCTTTAATTCTAAACAATTTTTATTTCTTAAAAATAAAGATACATTGTGTATGGTATTTGGGCACCAACAGGCTGGCCATGGGGATGTTCATTTTTTTTGACCTAGAGCACCCATGCTACCTAAGTACCCACTTATTGAGTAAAATTAGTGATTTTCTTCACTCAAAATTAATTTTTACTCTCAAAAACCCAAAAGGTCATTTTAATTCAATAAAATCAGCCAAGGCAAAAATAAAAAAGATATGTAGGGACAAGATTGAAGACACATTAAAGGCAAAAAGTCAAGCTTAAGGTCAAAGAGACAAACACAAGTTGATTGGCAAGTGATTGGTGATTGGGTTTTTAGATTTGAGCACATGTGGGAAAGGAGGTGTGCCTCTCTTGGAGAGGTGGTGCACCCTGAGGTGGCAGCCCACACTCTTGAGAGGTGGCGCACACTCCTCCTTCAAGCTTTGTTTTGGACACACATAGATTTGGATGTGGGAGAGGTGGCAGCCCTCTCCCTCACACCCTCTCATGTGCCTTCTTAACACATGTAGGCGCCTCCTCAGGTTTTCATGCACCCTCCTTGAGGTGGTATCTCACCCACCTTGTGTATAACAAGAGTGAGCCTCCCTCTTGGTTAGCTTGGAGCTCTGAGAATACTCGTCAGTGACACCATATCATCAGTAATACTTTTATGCTAACTAATAGCACTTTGAGTAGTCAAGATTCCATGGTGTTGCTACTGACGCATGAATGGTTCACATGAGGTGATTTTGTTTCATGAATTGCTTTATAGCTTGTTAGTATTGTCCAATTCATAGGAATATTGTTATTCAAATTGGATAGAGCTGGATTATACTTATAATTTCCACCCCATTGGGCATTTACATTTAGCATTTGATATGCATGTGAAGTTTATGTTAAAACTAATATGTCATATTGAGTCTTTTGTGTAGGTAACATTTTACTTAACAAGTTCATTGCAAAGGGTTTCGTGAATTAGACAGGATCATCTCATCTAGAAAAAGTGAAAGATGCAAGCAAGCTCCTTCACTTCTTCTAGGAGTTGGACAACCTTCTCATCCTTGTCTAGCCATCAAAGAGACTCCATTGCTCAAGTGATCCAAGTAACTTCCAAGTCTTCTCTTCTCCCTTCTCAAACTCTTTAAAATTTCTCTACTCTTGCTACATTCATGTTAAGAAATCATATCCAAGTTCATAATTTCTTTGCATAATCATTTGCTTAGATCTACTAAGTACCTAAGTTCTATATCTCAAAAATAGTAGATTCGGGCTAAGTGTTGTAAATAATTTTTACTTAGTTTCCACTTCCATTTTAAAGGGTCAAATTGTTTTGTTTCAGCTGCCTTTAAAAATTCATATTTGGTAAATCTAGTGCTCTGGATATTTTCGTTTTATAAATAAAGAGAAGACCCTATGAAACTATTTCTAAATTGAGTTCCTTACCATTTTTGTCAAATTTGTAGAATTTAACTTGAATTTTTTGATTTGACTCATAACCCAAGACACTGTGCTGCTTTTGGGCATCTTTATCATCCTTTGTTCGCTGTTTATGCAGGTTGAAGAACAGATAGAAGGAAACTCTATCTGTTTTGGGCGGATTAGGAGCATCCTGGACCCCTGAGCACCATTTTACTTCATAACTCTTGTAAAGCATTGTAAAGGCTTCTGACCCCCCTAATGAATGGTCACAAGTCACTTCCATAAGAATTGTGCAAAGATAATAATAAAATCAATGAGGTTGCCAAAGCTCAGCCTTCATTCCCTCAAGTGGGGTGTGTTCTATGGACTGCGGCTTTTCAAATTCTTAGTCTATAGATTAATTTTTCCATTTGTGCTAGAACACTAATTGCTAGATTAGTTTCAATTCCACAATTTCAATTTGGCAAATAAACCATCCCTTTCGAGGTCGCTGAAGGGGCCTGGTCAGTGGGGATTTAGTAATTAGTCTCACATTTATTTTTCTCACAAGGGAAATAACAAATTCTTAGCTCTCAAGTAGTTCCCCGAATTCCCTTCCACTATGAAGCCTGCCTTCGATTTGGTCGGGAGTAAGTTCATAATGTGGCCGGGTCGCTATTGATAGTTGGGGACAACCCCTGGAAGTAGTTAACTTGATGTGTGGAAAACGCCTTGAAGTGACCTCGAAGTGGCAGGTGGGCTCCCTCGACCCCGGCTTCCACCCATTTTGGACATCCAACACTTTGAGTGAGTTTTACCGGTGAGACTATCACTTCTGGAAAGCTCTCCGCAAGTTTCCAAGAAAGAGTTAACCTCCAAGGAGGCTCCAAACCATTTCATTAACCTAACATAAATTTATCCTATTAAAACACATGAACTACATTTCCCATGATTCTCATTAAGGCACCGGTCTCATTTCACACTCAACAAAGCCAATGTGCTTCATTTCAAGATTGCTATCTATTTACTTGAATAAAACTTAAAACCTAACAATTGTTTCTCAGCATCCTTTTGATGCAAGTATATGTTCATTTGATTATATATCGTGGTGAATGATTATTTCATGTTTTATCGGGCCATGGTTGATGGTTTGAAAGAATAAATAAACTCCTAGATTTCTTTCTGTATTCTCATCTTAAAAGCCTTAGTATATTAGGGGACTACCCCTTGGCTTTGCTAGGAGTTGGCCTAGACGGAGGAGTTGAGGATTAGGTGACAACACCTTAACTCTCACTTGCCCCCAAGGACACACCGAGTGGATTGAAGATTTCTTCCACGTCTCCCAGGTGTGTATAAGGCGGCAACAGGTCCTAACGACTTAACTTAATTCTTTAAGAACTAAATAATAAAATCTTTTAGGCCTTAAAAATTCTATGAACCTGAGATTTCTTAGCTTTGTGTGATTCCTATCTAAGTGGCGACTCCATTGAAAAAATCTAGCAGGTATACTACTAGGAGCAATTCTCAAGGAGTGCTTTACTCTTTTCCTGAGCCTGAACAAGTTTATAGGAGAAGATTAAACCGTTTAGCTCCTACGAGCCTACTTGAAAGTCTTAGGGAGGAAGCACTCAACGATATCCAATACTTGTTCCAAACTAATAACCAATCAACTGTTAATAATCCCATTAATAACACTAACGTTCTAATGGCCACCTTTTTGAGTCCTTTGAACTTTGCAGCCATCCAGGGTTCCCCTCATGATGTTCCTGAGAAAGCCATTGATAAACTACCTATCTTCCATGGAAACAATGCTATAAGTGCCAGTGCTCACATCTCAAGTTTTCATAGGTGTGTTGGGAAGTATTGTAGAGGTCATGATGAAGAGGATGTAAAGATGACCTTGTTTGTGTATTCATTGGAAGGAAGCGCTGCTGACTGGTTTGAAGATTTTCCTGCCAATAAGTTTAGCACCCTGAATTCAATTTTGGATGAGTTTAGAAAAAGATGTGGTGATTAGAAAGAACATAGGTTTCAGTTGGGTGCACTCACCACCAGCCATAAAAAAGAAAATGAAACAGTGGTAGAGTTCAATGATAAATTTAATAACTTGGTAAAGAGCCTTCATCAAGATGTCAAGCCCCCCGCTGCTGCAATATTGATTTATTACATAGAAGCTTTTGAGGGAGAAATGAGATATGCCCTATGGGATAAGGATCCTCAGAATTTGCCGGCAGCACAGGAAACAACCTTAAGGATTGAACAAAATATGGTTGAGGCTAGGAAGTCAAATATTCCTGGTTTTACTGGAGGGTCTTCTTCTCAGCCTTACGAGGAGAAGAAGAAAAATGTTGAAAATCAGAAAGTCTCTAGTGATGGCATGAAAGAACTTACTCAGTTGGTTAAACAAATGGAAATCAATCATGCCAATCAAGTCAAACAGATGGAAGACAACCATGCCAATCAGATTAATGCTTTGCAAAATAGATTGATCACAATAGAGAGATCTTAAAGTAATAGACAACAACATAAGCCAAATGATAAGTGGCCAAGGAGACCTCCTCAAAATGATCAAAGGCCACCAAATCCCTTTGAAACCACCAACCTTGTGGATCATCGCCCTATGCCTTATTGTAGACCTTGTGGTGAGTTTCATGAGGAATCAACCTGTCTAGTTTTCCTTGAGGAATGTAATAACGACTATGAAGACCAAGGAAATGAACAAGTAAACATGTGTAATGACAGGTACTATGGTGACCATTATGATTGGATGGATGTAAATGATTTGGGAAGCCATGGAAACTGTATGAGTGGTGTTATCCCTGATATCTAGGGATAACTAGGAGATCATGTCTCGAGGCCCACATGGTCCTAGACATGGAGTACCGAGAGCAGGAGCGACTTGAGCATGGCCCTGGAGGGCCCATCTTTCTTCTTCTCAGCTAGCTTTGTCCTGTCAGCAGTAC
>SNQJ01S0142748.1:0-19098 GCA_010110895.2 Picea sitchensis
ATTCATACTTGGGTTTGAAAGATAAGCTTTAATGTATACCAGAATACGAAGAACCATCTTCTTTGATGATGATGTGGAGAGTTGTTGAAGAAGAGAGTGGTGCTTCAATCTTGTTGTTGTCTAGAACCAATGTTCAATGTAATCTTCATGTTCTTGGTTTACTTCCTCATTTAGACCACTCTGCATGTCTCCCTCTATCATGCCATGCAAATCATCTTCTTTTGGATGGTTTGTCTCTTGGATGCATACTGGATCTAGCGATATGCATGTCAAGAACTCCTCGATCTCAGGTTCTAGCAGTTTCTCTCCATTGAGTGATTCTTCAATCTCCTATACAGGTTGGAAAGGGTGATCAAAGGAGGCTTCTAGATCTTCTTGTGGATGTAGCTTATGGAAATCTTGTTTTTCTATCACTTCTCGAGAGGTGGATAGGTTCTTGACTTCTTTCAATATTTGTTCTTTTTGCGAGGAAGAGATTGATATCCCATCTTTTGCTAGGATGGAGAGAGTTCTTACAAACTCTTGATCATCTTTGAGTCCTTGTTGCTGGTTTATGGGTCCTGTTTCACACATGGATTAGTGTAGAGGGGGGGTTCTTAGAGTGCCCAAAATATTATTTTTAAAATCCTAAGGAAATAAAAAGAAGCAAACTAAAAGAAAATGTAAGCAAACCAATTATATACTTGAAGCACCACTGTGCTACTAGGACCCTGTTGTCACCAAGTTTTCTATTCACACAAGTTAGCTTCTCTTCTCATATATATAAAAAATGGCTAATGCTAATAAAACAAAAATTCTAACTACTAAAAGGAAGAGGACAACCTAAATTTGGAGTAACCCCACTAAAGTGGATGCGTGGGCTCTTCCCTCACGTATTACCATCTTCTCTCCGCCCTTAGGTCATCCTTAAAAGCACACCACACTTGCATGAAAGGAACACTCAAGGCTTGAAAAAGAAACCTACCTATGCTCTAATCCCTTTAGCACCTCCCCGACAACGGCGCCAAAATGTTGGGGCTATATATATGCACTATTAATTCCCACATTTAATTATCAACCGGGGCTCATAAGCTTCGAGGTGTAGGCGCAGGAAATGCAGGATCAGAGCCTAGTCTAGACTAATCTAAAGCCATAAAAAACAATCTTCAAACCCACACTACAGGAAATTAACACTAAGGATTCATCACTGGGACATAGGAATAACTTAGTTCTATAAAGGTTTAGATCACAGTCTTTCATGCACTCAGGGTGATGTTCGTGTGATTATTTGTGAGTAGCTTACTTAAGCTTTCGGTCCTTCAACGATTATTTCCTATAGTGGATCCACACTTAAATGCAATAAACAAAAACAAGAAAATGGAAATGAATTCAAATGATAGGAAATAAACTAACACCTTGGGTTGAAACCCATTACGGGAAGGTCATATCTCATGAGTTAGACCTTTAATCTTCCTTTGGTGATTGACTAAAAATAAGAGTGCAAGAAACAAATACAAAGTGCGAGAAATGCAAAAATACAAAGTGTGAAAATCAATCTAAACAATAGAAAACAAACAAAAAGTAATGAAAACAATTAAAGTAATCCTACAACTAGTTTTTCATACACTTCAAAATCCGTTCCTCACATATATTCAATAATACAACACAAAATATATTCAAATTATACAAAATGCAAACATATTTACATGATTGTAAAAAGATACGGATTAAAATAATTATAAAGTACTTTCGAATTATATACAACATTACAATATTGCAGAATATAATGCACATCACTATAAACTTTCAAAGTGAAATTATGACACGACTCCAAGATAAATCAAAGCTTATGAAATGCCACAAACTTTGATGGATTTTTACAGATATGGCTTGGAATGGTGACATAACATAAAAATTATGAAGGCATTTAATCTGCAGAAAATGATACAATGGACGAAAATTCGAAATTACAGACAGATAATACAACACAATATGATGGTTGTAATATAAGGAAAAACACAACTTGAACAAAGTTTGTAACGTTTTTTGAATGTGTGATAAACTAAATCTATGAAACTATTTTACAAGATAAACAAAAACTAGGTAAAACGATTACAGGAATGAACGAGTGCAGAACACAAGAAAATTACAATACAATCAATCTAACTATTGAATCAAATAATGGAGCTTTTGCAATAATTTTTCTATGCATGTAGAAATGTTCAAACAATAACCTATTCAAGCTAAATAATCTATCTAATGATTAGCTACATGATATTCAAATGGCGGGCCCTTACCATTCTAGATCGTGAGCCTAAATCTTACTCCAGCCGCAAATAGAAAGTTACGATCACCAAATTCTTTGATGCATAATCATTAGCGTAGTGTTGGAATGAATGTCACAGACAAGGGAACATTGCAAATAAACCCAGAATTTGGATAGCGAACGATTTTTTCTTATTATTATCTATCTGCCTGAATGAATCTGAATACATATAGAGGGCCAAATATATATAACCAGGCTGAGCTCCCCTCCTTGAATACGGCTCAACAATATTCAATAAATACAATAACCGAATGATTTCTAAGATAATATAAAAAAATGGCTTAATAAAGAAAGAATTTTTGACTCATCCTCATGAGATGAGTTTGATAATAAAGAAAAAAACTAATTTTCATAACCGTCCCACATGGCATCTTTGACTTGAGTGATAATAGGCCATCACGAAATCTAGAAAAATGCACCAATTTGGTTTTTTTTTCAAATATGGACATGATAGTCATTTCTCCAAAGTTGGCATTGAAGTCCCAATGATATCTCCCATTCCCTTCTAATTTTTAGAAAAAGGTTTCTGGGTTTTGTAGCTGTTAGATTTTTATAAAAACCCATTTGGTGGTTTTGTAAGATATGATTCCATGTGCATGGAAATGAAGGCGCAATATGGAAGTTTAGAATTATTCACTAATTTTTGCAGAATCATTCCCCCTAAGCTGTAGGTCCACATGTGTGAGATGGGTGAGTTCTGACACACATGTTTGCATGTAAACGTGGCTCTGGTCAAAACCCATGTACCTGATTTTCCTCTAGAAATTTTCCAAAATTTTGAATTATTTGTAGTGCCGGATTGTTGTTGATGATGCTGGTACTAGATGACCTAGAGCATTTTGGTACTGTATGGTTTCTGGAACATTCTAGTACTGGATGTGTTGAATTGCGAGTACCCGGTGATATGGATTGTGAGTATCGTATGACATGGAGTGTGGGTACCAGATGGCATAGAGTGTGAGTACCGGATGACTTGTAGAACCTTCTGGTACCGGATGACTTGGAGTTTGGGTACCATATGACTGTGCAGGTACTAGTTGATTGTAGAACCTTCTGGTACCGGATTACTTGGATTATTGGATGACCTGCAATGTGGGTACCAGAACAAGAACAATACATGTATCAGAACATGGACAGTGCATATACCGGAACCTGAACAATACAAAAGATGTTTCTTAGACATGTAAACATAGGATTAAACCATCATCAACAAAACTATTGTATAATCATCCTTTTAATCACTAAAAATATGGAAAATTATGCATTAACCACATAGGATGAATAACAAGAGATAATGGAGGTTTATGGTGTAATTAGCGATATATTATTGACGAAATGCAAGGAGAATGTGTAATGATGAGTGTATTTGTATGGCAGAAAGTATGACAAAACTGGAGCTCAACAAGCATAAAGAATGATAAGTAGCTAACCGAGACATTCAATACACACAAAATTAAGGCACACCACAACAAGAAAAAAGCAAACCTATGTATAAGGAATCATGCGCCCAAATGGCCTATGCATAATATGTTTTAAGGTAGAGCCTATTGCGAGGATCCAAAATAGTATTTTCATCATAGTTCACTAGCTCATAGGCTCCTCATTTCAAGAAATGCTTAACAATGTAGGGACCATGCCAAATGGGTTTAGACTTATCTGCACCTAACATGTCATGGTATTGATTGTAAACCAAGACCAAGTCACCCTATGAAAAGACACGAGGGTGAACATATTTGTCATACTAGGCTTTGATGAATTTCTTGTGAGATTCATTAGACAAGGTGGCATCCTGACATTGCTCTTCAATATGGGCCAACTATAAGAGACACTCCTCCTCAATGGAGGTGTTAGGAAAATTTCTACGGTGAGTTTTAATGATGGTATTTCACATTCAATCGGAAATACTGCCTCTAGACCGTATACAAGTTGGAATAGAGTGAATCCAATGGTAGTTTTGGTTGAGGCACGGTAAGCCCAAAATGCCAAAAATAACATAAGGTTCCATTTTTTCTTTTTTTTCCCTAACATCATTTGGATCATGGTAATGACGACATAATAGATGTATTCTGCCTATCCATTGGCTTGAGGGTAATAGGGAGTTGAGTTCTCATGGAGAAAACCCAACCTAATAGATAATTCAGTCATCATGTTGTTACAAAAATGAGACCCATGGTCCATCACTATGGTCTTAGGAACACCAAACCTAGTGATAATATGATTTAACAAGAAAAGAGTAGTGGTGGTTTCGTCGTTGGAAAAGATAGGCAATTCCTTGGCTCATTTTGTAAAGTATTCAATAGCCACATTGATGTAGCCATGACCATAAGTCGAGGTAGGATTTTATGTCATAAAATCAATCCCCCACTTTGCAAAGGGGGACGATCCCCACATCATGGAGTGGGATAGGGTGAGCGCGCATCGTATGGGTGAAGTTTTGAAAAGAATGGAATTTCTAGACCGTCTTCACACAATCCTTGAAAATTGTGGGCCATAAGTAACTAGTGCATAATATATTATGGGAGGTGTCCAACCTAGAGAGATGACCACCAAATGACCCAGCATGAAAAATCATTCAAAAATATTTCAGCTTCCTCATGGATAAGGCAACGACATAGAATCAAATATACCCCTCAATGATAAAGGGTATCATCCACAATGATGTAGTGTCTAGATTGATTCCTTATGCAACGTCATTCATCATGGGAAATATGAGGATGTAAATGTTGAGTCTGGAGGTAGACCAAGACATCTCCATACCAAGGATCAAACAAGTCAATGAGGAATAAAAACTCATCAGTGAAAGAGTCATTAACCACAGATTCACAATTGACTCAAGGAAGTTTAGAAATCAACTCTACGAAGGCCAAATATTTATTAGACTTGGAGAAATTAAAATCTAGGTCAAACTCTTGGAGGATGACAATCCACTTCGAGTACTTTCCCCCAATTATCTGATGGTTTAGGATGTGTTTCATTGGGTTGGAATTGGAAAAACTATTAGTCTTCCTCATGAGTATGTAATGTCATAATCATTGGAAAAAATGTACGGCTACCAAGGCCAACCTCTCAACATGAGAGTATCGAAGCTTGGGACCAAAAATTACTTTTCTAAGATAGTAAATGATGTGCTCTCATTGCACAATGTATTCTTGGATGATCACCACTCTAATGGTGGATTCATAGGCTAGGTGTTAGAGAAAGAATTATCTACCATAGTCAAGAGGACTCAACAATGAATTCAACATCGAGGAGGCGTCAAATGACCATTGGGCTTTGTCATCTCACACAAAATGTACACCCTTCTTCAACAAGTACATAAAACCTTTAGTGATATAGGCATAATCGGAAATGAATCTATGCAAAACATTTTCCTTCCCTTGCAAACTTTGGAGTTGGCTAATGGTATGAGGAGGAAGAAAATTTACAATAGCCTCTACCTTTAAGGGATCAACCATGATCTCGTACTAGGAAATTATGAAGCCTAGAAATCACCTAGAAACCACACAAAAGATGCATTTATGTTGGTTCAAACGGATATTATGATATCGACATCAGGTGAAAATGGTCTGCAAGTGACTAGGAGTATCCTCGCAGTGCTTGGAACGAGTGACCAAATCGTCCAAATATGCCTTTACAATATGTTTGATGTCATGAAACATGTATTACATGGACCGGTGGAAGGTGTCTCCAACATTTTTAATACCAAATGGAAATTTACGATAAGAAAAGGTACCCTAAGGATAAATAAAGGTAGTCTTATGTTGATCTTCCAGTTTGATCTGGATTTGATTATAGCTAGAGATGTTGTGCATATGTTTTCATTGATGTCAAAGATGTAATGTACATGGCACATAGACAGTATGGTGCACAAGAAAATATGGCATACAAGCAGTGGAATTATGTGAAAGGTATATAGAAATGTAGAGAAAGACTGGAAAGCACAAAGAAAACCATAGGAATGTATGAAGTGAAATCGAATAAAACCAAGTTGAATAACCCTTGTAGGAATTGATAAACAATGACTCACGAATCGATACAAAGCTAGTGTGATGAGCTGGACTACAAAATAATATGTGGAAGTTGCATAAATGAAAATTTGTAGGGAACTTTGACCAAATGTGACGAATGGTGCAATGGAGTGTGACGAGATGAAATCCTTGTAACAAGTGACAAAGTTGAATGCAACAGAACAAGTGGGAGTTTGACAGTCAAGAGAGAAAGATAGCAAGGGATGTTAAACGTTTGATGGGAAACTAGGTGAGTGTTCTGCAGGGAAAATGCGACAAGATGAATACTTGTGGCTTGAGTGTTGTGCTCCCATTTTATCTACACATTGAGAAATCCAAAATGTAAATTGCTGCGTCAATTTTGAGGAGATGAGATGGAGCTTATTCATTGGAATATTTGGTCTGTTTTTTTAGTCAAAGAATCTCTAGATGTAATTGAACAAAAGAATATTCTTAATTTAGACAGAAGTGTGTCCACAATGTAACTGTCATGTGTCGACATAATTTATTTAGATAAAAGTGTAACTGAAAAGACTTTGATATGGTCAATATTTGTCCACAATGTAGATGCCATTTGTCCACATACTTTATTTAGGCAGAAGTGTAACTGACAGTACTTTCATCTAGTCCAAATATGTCCACAATTTAATTGTTATGCATCCACATACAAGAAGGGGAACTCATGCAAAACCATTATAAATAAGGATTCACTATGTTCGATTGATGGGAAGATGAAACGAGAAGAAAAAGGACATGTAATTGTTCAATGAAATTAAACTAGAGACATATCAAATTAATTTTTCGAAGATAAAAGTCCAGTTCTATAAGAATATTTTTAAAAAACTGAATTTAGGGTGGCAAGGCAGTGATAGGGTGAGTTGAATCTCACTGAGTATTTATGTCCTCATTATATGTGATAGGTTGGAGGATGAGAGGATTGGTGTTCTCATTATCTACGATAGGTTGGTTCCTAAGAGGATTGGTGTTCTCATTATATATGACAGGTTACTGCATGAGAGGATTGGTGTCCTTATTTTTGATAGGCGGGTGTCTGTCAAGATGAATAATTGTAAATTGTAACTTGGTTCTTGCAAAAGAACATAAAGAAATATGTTCTACGGTTTTATCCCACATTGGGTTTCCACGTAAAAATTCCGATGTGATGTGTTTTCTATGTTGTGTTTTGTGTTCTGCATGTATTGTTGATTAAGTAAGCACTTCTAATTAACTTTAATTTGTTGAAAGGCAAGAAAATTGAGAAAATTGATACAATATTGATTCATTCCCCCTCTCAGTGTTGTTGTAAGTTATAACAAGAGAAACCATCCATGAATGAGAATATTTCACTACCAACACATTCATCGGTGATTTGATAAATGATATGGTTTGGATAATTATTCTTTGGATAAGTTTTGTTCAAATATCTATAATTGACACAGACCCTAATAGTACCATGTTTCTTTGTGACAAAAATGATATTAGAAATCCATTTAGCCAATGGAACAGGGGATATAAACTGTGCATGAAGACGTTTCTCTACCTATGCCTTGATGATAACAACTTTCTTTGGGTTGACTAGCAAGAGATTTTTCCAGGATGACTTGGATACTTTATACATCTTAATTTCATGTTCGACAATATGGGGGTCAATTCCAGGAATCTCTTCATAGGACAAAGAAAAAATATTGTGTAATTATTTGAATAGGGTCGTTTATAGTTCAATTTCTTAGGGAGAATAGTCAACACCAATCAGGGTGTGTTCAACAATACCTATCTTCAGGGAAATTTCAATGGGTATAGTTTTCAATATATAATCCAAATTCCCTTCTGAAAATGCATCATGAATCATAATGGGAGATCGGTACCATTGAAAATTATCAAGGGAAATGGGATTTATAATGTCATCCTTTAACCATTCCAAATTGGGGAGGAAAGACATGTGATGGTGAAAATCCTACCATGGCATATTGTGTGAAACCATGACTTCCATGATAGCTTCATTGGATGGAATTTAAAGATCTAGGAAGTTGTTTGAATATGGTGGAGTGAGGGTCCAGGAAGGCCTTGGGTACTGATCAGACTCCACATCTCGAGGGGAATCTAAATCAGATCCAACGTAGGATGAATGGATCTCATGATAGGAAATCTCTACTGGAGTAAGAGACATGAATGCTCCAAATGAATCAACATCCTTGGGATGAGGTATCACCCAATGATCAAAAGACCCAAGGTATCCACTAGTTAATGATGAAATCATGTTGATAGGTGTGATAGTTGCAATAGGATATGGTGGGGGAAGGGTAAATATACCCATAAGTGAAGGATATTTGAACATCCCTGCACCAACATGCATAAAATATTGTTGAGTATCACTGGAAAATGGTACATTTCACCCCATAATGGGTCTAAGTTCTGGGGTACATAATGCAAGTTGATCGATCATCACTATTTTCCCTTACTCAGGGAATCCTAAGACCCTAAAGACCAATGCAAAAACTGTAGTCATATAGTAGAACCAAGTACGCTCGATTATAAAATTATACTCAAGAGGTGCATCAATGACCTCTACGGAAAAATAAAATAGAGATAGTCTCACCACCTAACTCGATGGGTAAGGCGATAATTATTCCATGAGGCTAGAACATGTGACCATAGAATCCTTTCAACAATGTTGTAGACGTGTCAATCTATTATGACTCAAGGGGGGGAATATATGGTCCTAAATATACATGTAATGTGTAAATATGTATGTAATGGGGTCTTCCTATTAGAAAAGGGGCTCATGTGCAAGTGTGAATAGGTATATATAAGAGATCATGTATTCATTATTAGGAGGTGAATTGTGATGTATAAAGGTATTTGGTTATTTAGAGGGGGTTACCCTATTCTTTAAGGATTTATTGTGTAACTTATCTATCTTGGAGTTGTGCTCCATGCTCACATTTTGTACATGGTGTGTAATTTTGTTCTAGTATGATAATTTAATAATTTGGTTCACTACATTTGGTTTTAGAACACTGATCCTAGGGTTTTGCTTCCTCAAGAATGACATATTATCATTTTCACTATACCTTTTTTTTGGGGGATATTTCCAACTGTGAATATCATAGGTTATTTAGAATAAATATCAAGGTATATGTGGTAAAAATTTCATCTTCAAGGTCTTCATACATTCAGATATACACCCTGTGGAAGATAGGGTATCTGACTAGTCCTATTAACTAGTCTCAAACATGTGTTCCAGGAAAAATAGTCATATCTTCTTCAGAGAGGATAAACATTGTGTGAGACCTATTTCATTGGATAGTGGAAAGTATTTTGTATTTCTGGTACATTTTTTAGAATCTGATATCAAATATTTTGCATGTGGCATGTTGTACACGTTTGCTCTCCTGAAAGTGCCAAAAATCAGCAAGGTGTGGGGAAGTTACCATAAATTCCACTTGGCACATCCAATTTTGGTCAGACCCGTGGCATTGAAAACAAGACATTTCATAGTACTATAGGTCACAATTTTAGACTCAAAAGGGCCGAAATTGCAGAGATACATTAGAAGGAAGGTCATCTAGGAGGACAGACTCCAAATCAAGGTTTCAAAGGTATGTTCACTTAAAACTATCATAACTTTTGATTGGAATGTATCATTGAGCTAATTCAAAATCCATTGGAAATATAAAACATAGAATAACATATCAGAAAAAGTATTATAACTATTTGAGATCAGTTAAGGTTGTGATTTAAGGGTTGGGATTAGACCTTAATTAAGAATCAATGGAAATACCTAAATTTATAGGAGATGGAGAAAAAGATGAAATATATCCTATGGAATGGTTGAGGTTGGTAAAATAATATGATATGACTCCTTCAAAGGAAACAAATTATTTTTTTGATGAAGCTTGGAAGTGGTGGATGAATTTTTATCAAGATACTAGATGGCACTGTAAATGGGAAACATTTGAAGAACTCTTCTCAAATAAATGGATTAAGGATAAAAATATGGAGGAAATGAATAGAATTCAAGATGAATTAAAAGAAGAAAAGGAAGAGATTAAGAACAAGGGTGAGGAGATATCTAATATAATATCCCTTAGTTAATCACTCATTAAGGAGGTTAAGAACCTAAAGCAAGAAAAGACTAGAAAAGGAAAGTGGGAAACAGATGAATCAAGGGAATATTTGAAAAATAAAGATGAAGATATATGTAGATTACGAAGCCATAATAAAAAAATATTGGATGAGGTTAATAAATTGAAAGAAGAAAATAAGCATTGTCAAAATAAAGAACAAATAAGGATCTTGGATGAAGAATCTACCAAAATAATGCAAGAGGAAATTTTCAAGAAGGTTGAGGAATCCCTAAATACTAATGAGGTAAAATTAGAAATGAAATCCATAATTGAAGAAGGACGTCAAAATTTGATAAATGGGGTGACATTGAATCTTCAAAAGGAGAAAGAAGACAAGATTCAAGAAGGTCGCCAAAAGATACTTGAAGAAGTTGAACTCCATCTAGAGGATGTACATGACAAATATGATGGTATTATATTCAAGGCTAGAACAATCAAAGAGAAAGAAAGGAAGATAGAGGATTCCATTGTCTCTGAAAATAATATAGAGGAAATGCACATGCAGAATGAAGAAAAAATGTCAAAAGTGGAACCATATCAACACCCTCATTATCAGGATACCTTTAAAGGAAGACAATAAGGTTGACATCAACATTATCAATGAATAATATGGAATACTTATCAATATTCATGGAACAAAGCATCACCAAACTACTCTTCAACAAGATATTATCAGAAACCAACAACCACTGCAAATTGGAGAAGCTTCAACAACAATACATAGAATCAATGGAAATAAAGTTATGCAACAAATAGACACCAAGGATTAAGACAAAAAATAATTGATTTTGGATGGATAGATCATAAACAATGGAATGAATAAATACGGAACATAATAAAATAATATTACTTGGTTTCATCACATGAGAATCCTTTAATTGCAAATCTTTGAGGACAAATATTTTTGAAGGAGAGTACTATGTTATGACAGAAAGGGGGGCCTTAAATACATTTAGCGTGCCTTATTGTTTTGTCCAATTTATTCGTATCATCATATTGTATATTTTCACTGATAAATGAGGGCATCCCACTCAACTACCTTTGAATTTTAACTTTCTCATCCTTGATGAATGAGACATACTTCAGTAACTCTAAGAATATTCTTTCATACTCATCTATTGTCATACTCTCAAGCTTGACTTCAAATAACTCCTTCATTTTCTTGTCATAGTATCGCTTGGTTAAGTATTTCTTTTGGAAATACCTCTTGACCTACCTCCAATAAACCTTCTTGTCATTAACGTGTTTCACTTGCATGAACTTATCCCACCACATTGACGCCTTTCCTTTTAGATGATAGATGGAAATTCTTCCTTATACCTACGCAGAATAATTATGTAGTTGGAAGTACTTCCTCATACCCAACAACCAAATATTTTCATATTCATCCTTCTTGTGCTCACCGTCAAAGGTAGGAGGCTTGATCTTATTCATTTCTCCTTGTAGCTCATCCACCCTAGCCATTCTCTTATGTTTTCAGACAAGAGATGGACTTGAGCTACTACACACTTCACTAAAAGAATTTTTTGGTGAGTGAGGTTGATTCCTAACAACACTTCATTCTTCTCTTATTTTCTCATCATGAGACTTGCAACTTCTTTACCTACTTGTCTCTGTCTCCTTATCCATTTTATTTTCTATTATGTCCAATCTTTTCATCAACTTAACACTGAATTCATCTTGTTGCACCTTGTATTTCATAATCCTTCCATAAACAAATTTATAGCTTTGGACATATTTTTTCATTCCTTTTATGGTTTCTACCATGTTCATGTGATCCTCCATGGATTATGTATCATCAGCACGCAAACCAACATACAAATCCCTGAATTCATCATCGAGACTGTAAGTCCTCTATGCATCTTCCATGCTTTTGAATTTCTACACTAATTCTATCCTA
Organism: Picea sitchensis; assembly: GCA_010110895.2. Classification (NCBI taxonomy): domain Eukaryota; kingdom Viridiplantae; phylum Streptophyta; class Pinopsida; order Pinales; family Pinaceae; genus Picea; species Picea sitchensis. The sequence continues at coordinate 12,340 of SNQJ01S0142748.1, forward strand.
CTCTAATGGCTGATAATTATGAAAAATGTGCAGGAAACAAGATTTATTAGATGAATTCATGATACAACTTCATTAAAAAACTACATTGTCTTGTCAGAATCCTTTCTTCTGAAGCCCACCCGTGCACTAGTATTCAACACACACCAATGTACGTTGTCAATATTTAACTTGTACATCGCATATTAGTAGTGCACATGCACCACAAATTTGTTCTTCATAGGCCCAAGCCTTTAGTGCACAAACCTATTCACCATTGTTTACTGCACAGTTTTAGTGTCACACCCTAAAATATCCAACATTTAGCATGCACATCTACGCATTCTTATTTAATGCGCACCATGGCCATGATGAAATTCCAAATTTGATCACTTACCAGTCCAAATTTTGTCTTAAATAGAACTGAAATCATATAGGCTCAATGTCAAAAATAGATATTTGATGCTTCTTGTTGACCTCTAACCCATATAGGTACCGTGTTTAACCAATGGCTATGATACCAAACTGTAATGTACCTAGTCTCCTAGGTTGGGTCCCGCTACTACAACTCCTCCTTAATTATACTTATGATACCAAACCGTAAAATACCCAACCTTCCAAGTTGGGCTATGCCACCCATCTCAACTGATGTATCCCTAACCAAACATAATGTAACATCACCCAACATATTTCTGAACAAATCTACTACAAAAATACACCACATAGATTCTATATTAAACACTTATCTACGCAACATTACTTGAAGTAATGCACTCAACCTCAAATTGAATTGCACCATACTAAATTTCTCCTTTTAACACAACTTTAAGTAGAAGAAGTAACTAAAATAATTGCACACCCCTTCTCTGTTCCATTGAGTGTGCCCCTTCTCTTCTCAATAGTCCTTCATCTTCCCCACTTCCCTTCCAGGGTTACCAACAACAGGTCGGACATGAAATATATGAGCCCTGCATCTAATGCCTAATGCACCAGGGAACAATCATCAACAAAACTCTCACCTAGAGATCAATGTGATCATGAGCTTGAAAACATGACTCTTCAACAACAAATCTCTCACCCAAAGAGACTCCTCACGGGCCTAAAAACCCACTTCTTCGACATAAAGAATATGCATACAAAACAAAAATCCCTTACAAGTTTCTTTTTTCAGATAAGGTAATAATCATATTTTCCATACCCCTTCTATTCACAATAAAGTGAATCATGAAATCATTCCCCAAAATGAATTCCTCCATGAATGAATTATCTTCGCAAAATACACTAAGGCCAAAAATATATATCGCATGCCTTAATATCAACACTTGTCAACTTCAGAAGCATCTTAAGCCACTTGGTGACGCATTCCCTACCCTCAGGAACTTAGGATAAAATAATTATCCATAACATACACTTTTCCAGAAATATTATAAAATATTCCCTAAGACATAAGTCTCTCCCTCCTTTTTCCTTTTCTGGTGGATTTATCCCCCCATCTCTTTTCATCTGAGTCTATCTACATGCAAGAATGTAATATTATTAATGACTGAGTATGATTACACTTTGCATGGATAGGAACACTGGCCTATCTGCATCCTGCCTCACCAACCTCATACTCATAGAGGATCTCTGACCTCAACACACACACACACACACACACACACACACATATAGTCTCTCCCTACTTTTTCCTTTTCTGGTGGATTTATCCTCCCATATCTTTTCGTCTGAGTCTATCTACACACAACGATCTAATATTATTAATGACTGAATATGATTACACTTTGCATGGATAGGCACACTGGCCTATCTGCGTCGTGCCTCACCAACCTCATACTCACAGAGGATATCTGACCTCAATACATATACAGTCATATATATATATATAACTCATCTTTGTTTGCACTCCCAGGTCATTCCCACACACTTACCCAAGTGTGTGCAACACTATGAAATGTGCACACTTACCCAAATGCGTGCAACACTATGAAATGTGCACACTTACCCAAATGCGTGCAACACTATGAAATGTGCGCACCTTGTATTTGATAATAATCCTCTGTGCATTACTCAGGTGCATGCAACACCAAAACTTAGTGCCAATGGCTCACCAACCTAAATGTACATTTACATTTACAATTGGTATCAATGACTCAATAGCCTATATGTACAATTACAAAGGGTTCGAATCAGATAAATTACAACCTTTACCATCCCTATTGCTTGATTTCGTAGCATATTGAATTTCTAATCCAATATGCACACCATTTGAACTCGAAAGTCTCCTTCTCCACCTAAATCACATTCCAATCAATTACATGATTAACATCAAGTACATACTTTTTAAGAAAAAAAATATGGAATACATTATGAATGCACATGGATGTAGGCAATGCAAGAATGTATACAACATGACCAATCCTCTCTAGGATTTCTAATGGTCCACAATAACATGTTTTCATCTTTGAAAAGTTCCCCAACTTCAGGGAACTTCTCTTGGATTTCACTTTTAAGAACACATGCTCAGCCACTTTAAACTCACTTTGAGTTATGCCCTTATCTGCATAGATTTTCTTCCTATCTTTAGTAACCTCTAAATTATGCTTAATATTCACCATCTTTTCTTCCATTTCCTTGAGCAATTCTGGCCCAACCACAACATATTATGCTGGGTTATCACAACTAACTAGCGTGTTGCACTTTCTACCATATAATGCTTTAAATGGGATCATATTAAAATATGACTCATACCCATTATTATAGGAAAACTCAACTAAGTGTAGGTAATATTCATATTTTGATGGTTTATCCATCACATACATCATTATCATATCTTCAATCACTTGATTGAACCTTTATGTTTTCCCATATGACTATGTATCATAGACTGTGCTAAATTTCATATTTGTCTGAAATCCTTTGAATAATCCCTTCCAAAAATTTGATGTAAACTTGGGATCAATGTTAGAAACAATTTCCTCAGGCACACCATGTAGCCTAGAAATTTCCCTCATATAAATATATGCAATATTAGCTTCCTTGTGAGTTAGCTTTAATCGATGAAATCAACAACTTTAGTGAGCTTATCCACCACCACTATGATGAAATCATGTTGCTTGGATGTTCTAGGTAGCTTGGCGATGAAATCAATTATCACCACTTCTCATTTCCACTCTAGAATGGGAAATGGTTGTAGAAAATTAGATGGATTCCTATGCTCAACCTTTTCCTTCTGACATTCTAAACATATGGCTATTTACTTAGCCACCTCTTTCTTCATTCGACGCTAAAAATATTAGCTCTTGATAGCTACAATTTTTTTCTGGTACCCTGGGTTCCCAACATAAGCCACATCATGCATCTTTGTTAGCACCAGAGTATTCATTTCTGGATAATTAGGAACATAAAATCTTCCAATGTACATGAGGATTCCATCCTCACTTATCTCATAATCTTGAATTTTCAGTTGATTATTAACTTGCTGTAATTTTTCCTTTGTCTCCATATAATGTTGATCTAATTTTTCATCTTTCAAAATTCTATCTTTCAAATCATATTTTTACATGCTAATGGCTATATCATGCATCTCATGCACCATCCTATGGAGTGCATCATCCACCTTGTTCTTCTTTACATTGATATGATTTATCTTGAAGTCATACTTGAAAAGGAATTCCAACCATCTATTTTGTATGACATTCAAATTTGGCTATCCAAACAAATATTTCATACCACTATGGTACGTTCTCAATTAAAATCTTTTTTCCCATGAGATAGTTCCTCCATGGTTTCAAGGCATGCATTATGCCTTCAAATTCTAAATCACGAGTGGCATAATTTATCTCATGTTCTTTTAACTTCCTTGATTCATATCATATCACATGTATATTTTGACTAAGGAATCCTCCAAATTCATGCTCTCCTCCTTCCCTTATCCATGCCCATTTGATTATATACCTGCATTACCCATACTTACACACAACCCCTTGACTTCATCTTCATGGTTGTAGATTCTTTGTGCCTCTTCCATGTCTTTTATCTCCTTTCTAATATTGTTTTGATTTGTTTTCCCTTCACCCTAAAAAAAGTGCAGACAATAGGATTTGCTAGACTATAATAGTTTAACAAATTTATCAATTTATGCACCATTCTTCCCTTTAAATACACTAGAAATAGTATTTCTTACTTATTGTGAATTTGACTATCCAATTTAGATTTCTAGGTGAACATATGAACTCCTCTATCCAAGAACTTTCCAATGACTACTTTCTTTCTCAATCCTGGGTCTTGAGCAGAAAGTTATGGCCATTTAATCGTTACCCAATTTATCCTTCTACACGCCCTTCAACCAGGTGCAATTTGTATCTATGCCCATGCATATTTTCACCTTCTCCTTTGGAGTTATGAAAGGAGCTCAATTGGGTTCCTTCATAATCATATTTTTGAAAACTTGACCAATTTTCACTTTAATCCAAGCTCCAGGTTGACAGATACAACCTACTGAAGTTTTAGTCCAATTTATATTTTTAGCCCTGAATGCTACATGTGTCTTCTACGTCCTCCTCTGCACTTTTTGGTACCCATAATCTTAATTTAAATCCATGGATGTCTTATATGTCTTGACATATTTCCATATATTGCTCATGTTCGATGTTATCTCCTTGCCTACTGGGCCTTGCCTCATTGACCTCCATCACCTCCTACCTTCTCTTTCTTCTACCTTGCGTGCATATATTACTTTTTGCTTCGACCCCACAGCCGTGCTACCATGTGGCGCATTTTCATTTGTCATCAGAATGGGTGGACCCCATCCCGCACCAAATTTGCACGCGCGTGTAAAATTGCATGCCAGTATGATCCGACAGTGGAGGATTAGAGGGGGTTGGCACCAATCAACGGTCACCATCACATTTCCCCTCCCCCCAAAAAAACCTACCGACCATTAACAAATGGGGGGTATGAAATAGAAACCCATTGATTTTTAGTTTCTGACGTGGTATCATGTGGTGCAATTTGGGCCCTGTAGCATCCCTAGCCCCAAATTGAGCTACGCCACACCAAAATTTCAACTTTGATACCATTAAATATACAAAATGTTCTACATATGCACATAATTATGCAACCCTCTGAAATTATAACAACATTTAAACTTAAGTATAACCAAAATAGTAAATTCACATAACATAAATGAGAAATAAACACACAGTAATTAAAAAAACACATAATAAAGACTTATATTTTTTAGAAGTCACCAACTACATGTAGAACTCATACTTTCCTCCCAACCATAGACTCTACTACTCATAAATATTAGCAGTATGTCACTCTCGTGATGGGGATAAAATCTCCACTAGGGAAAAGGAATCCTAAGCCAGGATAAGGTCTATCAACAACAAAAATGCTCAGATTAAGGTGTCAACTCTACAATACAACCTACAACCTCTCATTCCCCACATGTCTATCCCACCCCAAGAAGTGTGCTCCTTCTCTCCTAAAAAATGCTTCGAATACCCCAATTCTCCTCCAGGGCTTCAACAATAGGCTGGATAAGAAGTCTTTCAGCCTTGTAGTTTCATCTTGGCACTTAGGGAACAAATCCCAACAGTTCTCTCACCTCAAGAGAATGCTCATGGGCCTAACAACTGTTGGTCACTATAATTGCTTACTTAATATAAACAATCAAGTGCTACATAAATTGTCAACCCAGGGAAGTTTGTTTATTTCAAAGGTAACCACGTACTATATATGCTCAATCTCAAAAGCAACCTAGAGTTGTAGTAAAAACTATATTAATCACACTTGCCTTGAGAAAACTGAAGTTCTAACTTGAATTACAGGAAAGAAACCTACCTATTGTAGAGCTCAAAGTTTAAAGAAATGATTAATTGAAGAATCCTAGATTACATTAAAATAACAACAAGATACTGCAATAGGAAAGACCAACTATTCTGTAACCAGAGAATAGGACCCTATTCCCAAAGTAGGAATCTTCAACACCTGTTTCCGATCATCATACTTCATGAACTCATTGCTTAACTGAAATAATTGACATGCACACTAAAGGCTATCTATCTCCTAACAGAGAACGGGACGCTATTTCCCAAGTAGGAAACTTCAGCACCTTGTTTCTGATTAGCACACTTTTATGAACTCATTAATGTATTGAAGGCTAACTATTCCTAACAGAGAACAGGACCCTATTTCCCAAGCAGGAAAATTCAGCACCTTGTTTCTGATTAGCACACTTTCATGAAAATAATTGAAGGTTAACTATCTCTAATAGAGAACAGGACCCTAATTCCCAAGAAAGAACCTTCAACACCAGTCTCTGATTAGCACACTCATGAAAATAATTGAAGGCTAACTATCTCTAACAGAGAACATGAACCTAATTCCCAAGCAGGAACCTTCAACACCAGTCTCTGATTAGCACACTCATGAAAATAATTGAAGGCTAACTATCTCTAACAGAGAACATGACCCTAATTCCCAAGCAGGAACCTTCAACACCAGTCTCTGATTAAAAATCTTTCCATAAATTCATCACACAGGATTGCTAACTAAAATGATTAATATTTAACCAAGCATGAATCACAAGAAAACAATGTAACGTTCAGTAAAGCAGAGTTTTCAGCAAGACAGAGTTCAATAAAGTAGTGTTTCAGCAAAACAAAAATTAATCAAGGCATAAACAAAGATCACACTAACACACTATAAAACTAATGGGTGAATCTTGTGAAGAAGGTGGGCCCTCCCCTCTCACAAGATTCCCCTGAAACAAAAAGG
>SNQJ01S0142749.1:0-10539 GCA_010110895.2 Picea sitchensis
TCTGCAAATTTCTCAGTCAAATAAAGGTATATTTATTTATCAAACAAAATACATTAAGGAGATGTTAAAGAATTTCAATATGGAAGACTGCAAGCCTACCAATACTCTAATGATTACACTCTTCAAGTTGAGTAAGGATGATGAATCACCATAGGCTGATCACACAATGTATAGATCAATGATTGGTAGTCTTTTATATGTGACTGCATCAATGCCTGATGTTATGCAAGTTGTTGGATTGGTTTTAAGATTTCAATATACACCAAAAGAATCACATGTGATGACAATCAAACGAATTTTCAGATACCTAAAAGGCACAAAGGAGTTTGGCTCATGGTATCCAAAAGAAGAATACTTTACTCTAACAATATATATTGAAGCATATTAGGCAGACAATGTTGATGACAGGAAGAGCACAAGTGGAGGATCATTCTTTTTGGGCAACTGTTTAGTATCTTGGCTAAGAAAGAAACAATATTCAATAACTTTATTCACAATATAAGAAAAGTACATTGCAACAACATCCTATTGCACACAAATTATCTGGATGAAGAAAACACTGCAAGACATTAAGGTAGAATACAAGCATCCAATTTCTATACTATGTGACAAATACCAACACTATAAGCATTTCCAAGAATACAATAATGCACTTAAATAAAAAACATATACCAATCAAATATCATTTCCTTATGGAACAAGTAAATGATAAAATTTTCAAGTAAGATTATGTTTCTACAAAGGAACAAATTCCAGATATGTTTACAAAGCCTCTTCTTGAATATGCATTTCAATACCTTAGACAGAGACTAGGGGTTCAAAAAATCCCTTAATAAATGCACCCTTTTTCCTTGATGTCAAAGGCAGAGAGAAAGAAAAAAAACTATAGGAGTATACAACAAGGGGGAGAAAAAGAAGGAAAAACATAGGAGTATACTGTCAGGGGGAGCAAAAAGCAAGAAAGAAATAAGAGGACTTAGCAACACACTAACAGGGGAAACAACTCAACAATAGAGTTTTCATAAATGACAAAGGGGGATATTGTTGAGCATGTTTTCATTGATGTCAAGGATGTGATAGTTATGGAAGTCATACTAAGGACTGGGTTGGCATTACAAATTGAGAACCAATCTATATCAAAGCTAGCAAATAATTTAAATGTGGAAATAAATTGTGACCTTTGATCTATAGATGGAAGAAATCATGGTTGTTAATCACATTCTATCAGAGCTCATGCAATCGAAGTCAGAGATGGAGGAGGACATCGATGATTAATTAAAAACATATTCTATTGGAGTTTACACAGTTAGAGTCAGAATTGGAGGATTTTTAGGTACCTAACTTCCCTAACCCCTCACATAGGTAGAATAATATATTTTCCATGTAATAAAGTCCAATATTAATAAGGCCTAGTAACAACAAATAACAAGTCAAATGTAAACCATCAAACATGACCTCTCTACCTAGATTGCATCCTTCAATGGCATGATCTGTTCCAAGTTGAATATCCCTGCAGACCTTACCTCCTCTGACCAAACTTTGCACCTCGAAGGTTAAACTTCCTCCAATTCCCAAAATTTTCAGCCCCATCATTTTCAATGTGATCTACGCCTTCTGCACATGGATGTGAGCAAATTTGATGGCTCGGATCCCACTGATTGGGTAACTCAAATGGAACATTATTTTTCTTTGTATGAAATTTCAGATGAGTTGGCCAAACTCTGGTATGGTGTTCTCCATCTATATCAAGAACATTGGCAATGGTGGAAATGGAGAAAAAATGTATGTCAAGGGTATGTGGCTTGGACACAATTTGTTACATATATTTATGAACAATTTGACACTGACACCAATGATTTAGTCTATTTAACAAAGTTGAAACAATATGGCACAGTGGAATACTTTATAGCTTCTTTTGAGCGATTGGATTTCTGCATAGAGGGAATTTCTGATGCTTTTTTCCTAGAATGCTTTATCAGTGGCCTCAAGGATGATATTGTGCCCATGTCCTTATGGATCGCCCACAAAGTTGGTTGGAAGCCACTAAAAGAGATAAGGAAGCACAACAAGTTGTCCCTTCTCAAACTAGAAAAACCTCCTTCATTCCTCACCCTAAATCAGTCACTCCCCCTCCTCCTTCTGGTCCACTAAAGATCCAAAAATTGACCTAGGAAAAAATGGTTGAATGCCAACTCAAGGGCCTTTGTTATAATTGTGATGAAAAATATTTTCCTAGGCACAAGTGTAAGGAACAAAATATTTTTATGGCCATCTCTGAGGATGTTTTTGAAGAAGATGTTGAGGATCCATCAATGGACAAGTCACCTGAACCCATTAACATGACTTAACCTTCTGACCCTCCATAAGTAGAACCGATCATTTCCATGAATGCTCTCATTGGATTCTCTGCTCCACAAGCCCTCAAGATAATTGGTTACATTAAGCATCAGAAGCTCATCATCCTAGTTGACAGTGGAAGCACCCATAATTTTATTCATTGCCACATTTCCCAAGAAACTAATTGTTATATCCGAGCAGTCAACAACTTTAAAATCATGATTTCCAATGGTAGGTCCATAAAATGTGGGGGGCATTGTGAAAATGTGTGTCTCCAAATTGGTTAGTGCCGCATGAAATATCATATGTTTTCTATCGACCTGGGTGGTTGTGATATTGTATTGGGTGTCGAATGGCTAAGGACTTTGGGCCCCATTCTCATGGATTTTAAGGAACTAACCAAGTAATTCAACCACAAGGGCCAACAGTATAAGTTCCAAGAGATAACAAAAGGTTCCCCTGAGATCATTAGTTCCCATCACATGGAAAAGCTCATGAAAAATGGTCATTCTGACATTATTTCACAACTCCATTCCATTCACACCACTAAGAAACCCTATGTTCCTCCTGATATCCAGTCCATCCTCTCCAAACATCAAGCTATTTTTTGCACTCCCTAGGGCCTTCCTCATTTTGGTGGTTTTCATGATCATTCCATTCCCCTAGTCCCTGGAACCCTTCCTCCCAATTTTTTTCCCTATCGTCATCCCTTTTCCCAGAAAAATGAAATTGAAAAAAATGTTTAAGAATTTCTTACCACATGCGTTATTTGTCCTAGTACTAGCCCATATTCTTCTTCTATGGTCATGGTACTTAAGAAAGAAGACTCTTGGAGAATGTTTCTTGACTTTCACGCCCTCAACAAACTCACTATCAAAGAAAAATTTCCCATTCTTGACATTGATGATCTCTTGGATGAATTAAGTGGTGCCCAATTCTTTACCAATATTGATCTTTGTTCTGGCTACCACCAGATACGTATGAAAGAGGTTTACATCCCTATGACTTCATTTCGAACTCATGAGGGCCACTATGAGTTCTTGGTCATGCCATTTGGCTTGTGTAATTCTACCTCCACTTTCCAAATCCTCATGAATCATGTCTTTCGTCCTTTTCTTTGTCATTTTGTCTTGGTTTTCTTTGATGATATTCTCATCTATAGTAAAACCTGGACAACCCATCTTTCTCATGCGGATCGAGTTTTTCATCTACTCTCTCAACACCAAATTTTTCTCAAACAATCTAAATAGGCTTTTGGAGCCTCGAAAGTTGGGTACTTGGTTCATATTGTTGGCAAGGTAGGTGTCAGGGTGGATCCTAAGATGATTGAAGCTATGAAGGATTGGCCTCATCCCAAGACTCTCAAAGGCTTGCTTAGTTTTCTAGAATTAACACGCTATTATCACAAGTTTGTTAAGGATTATGGAAATATTGTGATGCCTCTCACTGCTCTCCTTAAAAATAATTCTTTCACTTGGAATCTTGCAACTGATCATGCCTTTCAAGCCTTGAAATTGACTATATGCACCACTCCTATCCTAGCCCTTCCTGAATTCAAAAATAACATTGTCTTGGAATGTGATGCTTTTGGGAGAGGAATTGGAGCAGTCCTTATGCAAGATGGCCGACCTTTAGCCTTTACCAACAAACAACTGTCATAGCACCATTTGGGCCAATCAATCTATGAAAAGGAAATGTTGGCTATTTTGCATGCAATTGAACTCTAGCACCCTTATCTATTAGGGAAATGTTTCCAAATTAAGACAGATCATTAGAGCCTCAAGTATTTTCCAGAGCAACGTCCTTCATCCCTAGAGGAACAAAAATGGGTGACTAATCTATTTGGATATGATTATGAGATCATTTACAAGAAATGAAAAGACAACGTGATTTCCGATGCTCTTTCAAGAAAATATGAAGATGAAGGGTCCCTTTTTTCCCTCTCCTTCATTGTACCTGATTGTCTCTAAGTTGTTCATCAAGAATAGCTACAAGATCCCAAAATTCCGCATCTGATCCAAAAATTGCAAGCCAATTATTCAGTTTCCCCATGGTACTCTTGGTACAATGATGAGCTTCACTAGAAAGGTCATTTGTATTTAAGTAAATAATCACAACTTAAATCCACAGTGCTTTGTAAGCTTCATGTTGCACCCACAATAGGGCACTCGGGGTTTACCAAAACCTATGACTGGATCAAACGTTCTTTCTTCTTGGATTGTATGAAATAGGATGTTCACACTTTTGTGGTGAAATGTGATGTTTATCAATGAAACAAGGGAGAAAAATTCAAATCTCCTAGCACACTACAACTGTTGTTGATTTGACCCACTATTTGGAGGGATATCTCTATGGAATTCATTGTTGGATTACCTAAATCGATCAATAAGTCAGTCATCATGGTGGTAGTTGATCATATTTCCAAGTATGCTCATTTTTGTGCTCTTCAACACCCATTTACCGCATCCACTGTGGTTCAATGTTTCATGGATAATGTATTCAAGATTCATGGCATGCCTCATTCTATTTCTTTTGATCGAGATCCCACTTTCACCAACAATTTTTGGCAAGAATTGTTCAGGCTACATGGCACCCAATTGCATCTCAGCACCACCTATCATCCCTAGACTAATGGTCAAACTGAAGTTGTCAACAAGTGTTTGGAAACATATTTGAGGTATTTTTCATCTCAAAGACAAAATCAGTGGGATAAATGGTGGTACAACACTTCTTACCATACAACTACACACATGACTTCTTTTGAAGAAATATATGGAAAAAGTCCACTTTCATTTCTCTCATACATTCTCGGTGTCTCGAAGGTCTAGGTGGTTGACCAAACTCTTACACTTCATGAGGCTATTCTATGTACCCTCAAATAAAATTTGGTCATGGCTGAGAATCGCATGAAGCAACAAGTAGATCAAGGTTGCTCGGAATGTCAATTTGCTGAAGGAGACCATGTGTTTCTTCAACTGCAACCTTATAAGAATACTTCACTCAAGGCCGAACATTGTCATAAATTGGCACCAAAATTTTATGGTCCTTATATAGTTCTCAAGTGTGTGGGGTAGGTGGCCTATCATTTATCTTTTCTTAGTCATTCTAAGATCCATTATGTTTTACATGTCTCATGATTAAAGAAGGTGATTGGAACTAAGTGCCAAACTGAAACCAAACTCCTTGAGTTGGATGAAGAAGGCTCCATATGGTTGTAGCCACAAGAAGTCTTGGACCAGCATGAGTGTCGTCTCCATCAGCACACCATTAAAGAAGTTTTAGTACAATGGAAAGATACAACTCCAACATATGCCACCCAGGATCCCTCTACCATTCTGCAACAATTTTATCATCTCAAGCATTGAGGACAAGGTTTTATTTTAAGGGGGAGGGCATGTTAGGGACCTAATTTCCCTAACCCCTCACATATGTAGAATAATATGTTTTCCATGTAAGAAAGGACAATATTAATAAGGCCTAGTAATAAGGAATAATATGTCAAATGTAAGAATACCTAATAGAAGCTTCTGCTTCTAGAATATCTCCCTCTAGATTGTTCTTTTGGTAGATAGAGTTAGTATAAATAGGATTTGAGTGCATGAGAAGTTTTTTCTTGGAGATTATTGTAATAGAGGTCTACTCTACTAGAAGTTTCCCCCTCGAAGGGGCAAGTGAACATTGCTATCATTAATAAAGGTGGTCTTTCTAGTGTTATTCTGGTATTATTATGATATTAATATGGTTATATCATTGTTGTTATGTCATTTCTTGCTAAATATTTATGTTCTGCATATTATATTATATCCGTAATATTACAAGGAGGACTCTAATGAGTGATAGTCCGATCTATGATCAATTGTGACCATCGTATATCCTTTGCGGTGATGGTTCATATTCAGCGACAGAGTGTTGTATAGAGTTCTAGATATATGTCAATCTACACCATTGAACTTCTTCCTCGATGGATGTTTGGACCTTGTAGTCAGAGTGTTTGAAGTCTTGGAACCCCGACAGAAGAAGTTCTGAGCCAATAAGATTTGTGGAGAAGAGTCTACTCGAACACTAGAAACATACAAAGGGGAAACCTGAGATACATCCGAACTAGGATGGTGATTATCATATGAAAGATGATCAATAGTAACTATACTTCTGTTGTGAGGAAAATGAATCACATGAAAAAGTGTAGACACCACAACATTCATAGAATAAACATAATCACGCCCAAGAAACATATTGAAATCTAAAGGTCCTAACACCACTAACAGATTGGATAGGATAGTATTCCCACCTAACGTGATAGGAAACTGAGGAATAATCCCCAAACATTCACTGGGACTTTTGTCGAAGTCCAACAACTCACTGGTAGCTGACACAATCTTGGGAGAACCCAAATATTTTCAAGCAGATGAGGATAAAATACTTGCAGAGGATCCTTCATCTACAATACATCGATAAATTCCTGTTGAATTAAATTTAACCCTTATCTGGAAAGGTGCAGAAGAAGGAAGATGAGATTCAACAATATCATTCCAATCAAAGGAAACCATCCCAGGACTTGGAGGGATCATAGCCGAAGAGAGTGGATTTACCCCTTGCTCAGAAAGTACCGGACTATAAATGTTAAAGACATAGTTGAAAGATGCATCACTCCCCGAAAGAAGAGTGGGATCAAACGAAGATTGCATCAGTGAGACCAATTTGGTATAATTTTCACTCTCCAAGAGAAGAGTGGGATCGATCAAATATTGAATCGACATGACCACTTTCTCAACCATTGGTTGAATAGATTGTTGGGAAATGAAAGATGAATCATAACTAGAAGGGCCTTCATACAAGGATCACACTCTTTGTACCATGACAATAGCAGGGCACAAATGAGTAAGGTTATCTCCCTTGCAAAGATTACAAGTGAAATTGGGATTACATCCTATTTGTCTAGGCTTCTCAACAATATCAATGCCCACAAAATGACTTGCAGTGGATAGTGGGTTTCCCCCAGCATGAATTGTAGTGTCTAGTGGGTTTCCCCCAACATGACTTGCATCGAATGGTTGATTGTTTTCAACATGAATCATATAGGTTGTTAACATATCTCCAACATGACTCGCATAGGTTGGTGAACTATTTACAGTATGACTCGTAGTGACCATAATTTTTCCCCCAACATGAATCACAAAGGATGGAGAACGAATGCCAATATGACTTGTAGTGACTGGAATTTTTCTCCCAGCATGACTTGGATAGGCTGGTTGCTCGTTTTCAACATGACTCACATATTTTGTTGACATAACTCCAAAATGACTATTAGAGGTTGGTTTCACATTCCTAGAATGACTAGCAGAGACTAGTAACTGGTCTTCAACATGAATCACAAAGGTTGTTGACATAACTCCAACATGACTAGCATAGATTTTTAACTAGACACCAGTATGACTTGTAGGGATTGGACTCGTGCCCCCAACATGAATAGAAGTGGCTAGTGAAACATCCCTAACATGACTAGGAGAGGTTGGGGAATTAGTTTTCTTAATCTTTGTTATTGGATAAATGCATATGGCCGACTCAATATAGGTTTCAGATGGACTTCTCTTGAACATATGAACGACACGACCAATGATTTGGTAGCATTGACTCAAAGACGACACAGGGAATGACCTTGTAGACAATCAAATGAGAGACAAATGGCTTTCCCAAACCGACTTCAAATGATGAATAGGGGGTGTCATGTTCAAGAGCGACACTTACTGCCAATCAATACGAAAATGAAACATCCCTTTCCCAAATTTCCCCCCACCATTTCTGGCAAGTACCTCTTTATTTTTATGCAAGCTTGAGAAGGATAACATATGCTTGTTGATGTAAGCTCATCCTTTGGACGAGTCCCTCGGAGTATGTTTAACGAACCCTAAGAATGAGTGGTTCGGTCCCATCACGAGTCTGTCAATGTTTGTTTAACGAGTCTAGAGATAGAAAACTCGAAGGTTTTTCAAGATTACAGAGTTTGGAAAAACACTTAAAAGAGAACTCTCTCAGTTCCTTTTTCGCAAAAGAGTTTGGATGAGACCGAAAAAGAGATAAATTATCACTCACCAGACACTTACTTCAAATACTTTATCGAGCGTGAAAATAGCAAGGTCACTCGACGATCTTTTCATGTTTAGAGAGTCTGAAAAGAGATTAAAGAGGACTCCATGGGGGGTTCCTTTTTCGTATATCCTTGTTGATCCCAAAANTCAGCATGAAGTCCAAAGGTTGGAAGTATTGCCCCCAAGCTTCATTTCATCCAACGACAAAGGTGGAGGAAAGGAAGCTTCAAATACTAGATGAAGGACTTGACTCAAACAGAGAGGGGGAACACTATTTCATTTTTTCACGATCTTGACATAGAAACAAGAACTATGCTCGTAACCTCTGATTCATTTTTTAATGAGGTTGCCACAGAGATGCAAAAACTATCCTCGTACGTGGTTTCATTTTTAAACGAGCTTGAAATCAAAAAACCATGCTCAAGTCTGGTTTCATTTTTTAATGAGCTTGAAATCACAAAATTGTGCTCATAGACCTCTGTTTCATTTTTTAATGAGGTTGCTATAGAGACGCAAAAACTATCCTCAGAACCTCTGTTTCATTTTTTAACGAGGTTGCCGCAGAGATGCAAAAAACTATCCTCGGAACCTCTGTTTCATTTTTTAACGAGGTTGTTATAGAGACGCAAAAACTATCCTCGACACCTTTGTTTCATTTTTTAACGAGGTTGTTATAGAGATGCAAAAACTATCCTTGAAACCTCTGTTTCATTTTTTAACGAGGTTGTTACAGAGACGCAAAAACTATCCTCGAAACCTCTATTTCATTTTTTAACGAGGTTGTTATAGAGACGAAAAAACTATCCTCGAAGTCTTCTTGATCATGGATTCCAAGAGGACAATGCTCCGGAAGGAGACCATTTCAAGGGAAAAAACTTGGTCATGGCTTCCAAGAGGTCTTCATTTGACAAAAGAACCACACTCTGGAAGGACACCATGTCGAGGGTCATGATAGGAGTAAACAAATTAGTCTCTAACAACCCTATTGAAGAGATCACCATGTCAGCTAATGGATCTAAGTCATCAGAAGTTGAAGCCATGGGCGACAATGCCACATAATTGACTTGTGGCGGGGGCGATACCGTCTACATATAAGAACCATTTAGGGAGGCAATCCAGGCGGGGTCAATGAATGAAAGTTGATCAACAGTCACAACCCGTCCATCATGAGGGAAAGATATCCCACGAAAAAGAGTAGACACCATAGCTTTCATGGCATAGACATAATCCCGCCCAAGGAGTAAAGAAAAATCCAAGGGGTCTTGGACTACCATGACATCAATGAAGACAGTTGTCCCTCCCAAAGTTATAGGAAACTGAGGAAGGGTCCCTAAAGGTTGACTGGTTCTTTTGTTAAAAGCTAACAGATTCTGCGTAACCGGCGCAAGTGGAGGACAACCCAAAGCTTGCCAATCAATAGAGGACAAAATACTAACAGACGAACCTTCATCTATCAGTGTCTGAGGAATATCTCGACCACAAACCTGTACTATAATATGGAAAGGAACGTGAGAGGGAAGACGAGGTCCAATTAGCACACCCCAATCAAAACGGATGGTCTCATTACTTGGAGGGAGTTTCACGGGAGAAGGAGGAATACCCCCTGACATGGCAGAGTCTGTATCAACGATAAAAACATGGGCCGTATCTGGTTTACTCTCTAGCAGGAGAGTAGGATCGACCGATGATGAGATCGGATCGACCACTTGGGTTTCATTCTTCAAGGGGAGAATAGGGTCGACAGGTGGAAACAGATTGACCACTTGGGTGACACTCTCTAACGGGAGAGTGGGATCGACCGAGGATGGGATCGGATTGACCATTTTAGTTTCACTCTCTGAGGGGAGAGTGGGATTGATCGAGGAAGGTATCGAATCAACCACTTTGTCAATTGGTTCTACTAAGGACGTGACCAGATTGATGACATGATCAACCGGATTGACCGGTGAAGGGATCGAAGTGATCATTCCATCAACTATTGGAGGGTTGAGAGAAAGCTAACGATATGCAGCTGGAAGTTGAGGCTGTGAAACAACCATGTCTTCTAGTAATTTCAAGGCTTCGTCCATATGAGGACAAAGGTGAGTGAGATGACTCCCTTTGCATAACATACACA
>SNQJ01S0142749.1:10589-24589 GCA_010110895.2 Picea sitchensis
GGAAAGGAAAGTGAGAGGGAAGACGAGGTCTAGTTAGCACACCCCAATCAAAACGGATGGCCTCATTACTTGGAGGGGGTCCTACGGGAGAAGGAGGAATACCCCTTGGCATGGGAGATTCTGTATCAACGAGAAAAACATGGGCAGTATCGGGTTTACTCCCTAGTGGGAGAGTAGGATCGACCGATGGAGAGATCAAATCAACCACTTGGGTTTCATTCTCCAGGGGGAGAATGGGGTCGACAGGTGGAAACGGATCGACCACTTGGGTTTCACTCTCTAACGGGAGAGTGGGGTTGACCGAGGATGGGATTGGATCAACCACTGGGTCTACTGGTTCATCCAAAGACGTGACCATATTGACCACTTGATCAACTGGACTGACCGATAGGGGAACCAGATTGATCATTCCATCAACTACAGGTGGGTTGAGAGAAAGCTTGCGATAAGAAGCTGGAAGTTGAGGCTGTGAAATAGTCATGTTTTCCAGTAATTTCGAGGCTTCTTCCATACAAGGGAAAAGGTGAGTGAGATGACTCCCTTTGCATAACATGCACGGGAACTTGACTCTAATTTTCTTCTTCCCAACGGTATCGTGACTAATTGACGGGAGGTCATCAGCATGTTGTTCAAAGGCTAATGCCATAGGTTGGCGAGGATGTGTAGACCATGCTTCTATAACCTTGGATAGACCCTGGCATTCCTTAAGAAGATGGATACCCTTACAAAGCCTGCAAGGGTACTTTAGCTTACAGGTTGTTTGGGTGATATTGACATCATCAACACTCCGAGCATGATTAACAGTAACTGGTTGTTTTCCAACATGTTTGACAATGGTTGGAGTTTTTGACCCTCGCTTATCTTTCTTCTTCTTAATCTTTCTTTTCTTCTTCTTCTTATTCACCAGGTTACTAGCTTAAGAACTTTCACCCGATGAAGAAGATGAAATGGAAGGCGACATTGCAAGTGAAGAAGGCAAAGAATACCTTACTGGTAAAGATGGTGAAGGATCAACATGAGGTTGATGTTCTTGGGGGGAAGTGCTTATGACTGACGCACTTACTGCATTCGGGATTACCTGAGTGGAAAACAACCATACCGGTAATCCAATTGTGAGACCTGGAAGGCTCAAAGTAGATGGTCGACTCATCATTGTGGGTATACCTCTCAAGCGACCCCCATAATACACGTAATATCTACACCAACACCAACAAAGCAGGGTGAGTAACTCTACTAGTCTCAATGCGACCTCGTGATTGACCCTTGTGTTAGAAGGGCTTCCCAGGACAAAATGTAATAAGTGGATTTAATCGATCCCTAACTCAAGATTCTATGTTTGTTTGCAGCTCTAGAAAGTTATCTTTCACACCTATTTGAAAGCCCTACAACTAATCTAATGTAGGTTTGCTACCAGAAAATATAAAAATGTCTAATAAATTTTTATAAGCGCTTTATTTTATGGCTGTTGTTACTCAAAAGGAAGATGGCATGGACAATATGGTGTTTTGACCGACTCGAAAGTTATGCAAAGAGATGAAGATGCAATCTTTTCATTTCAATGAAAGCTATGCTACGAGAAGGAGAAAACATTTATCATTCCCGTATGCACGATGTCCCAAAATATATTAAACTCATCAATATTAAGATTCTCAAGAAATGAGAAAAAAGGTACTGAACACCAATGCACGATTCATGCCCCCCCCGAACATGAGGGGGAAATTTTTTCATAATTTAAGATCAAAAAACACCAAGAATCATGCAATTTCACTACTTCAAAATTTTCACTAAAATCAATAATGAACTTTCTTAAAACAAAGAAACCCAAACTAAAAGTTCTCTTTTAAAGCGAACTATTCAGAAGAAATTTGATCTTTCCCTAAACAATTCTAAAGAAAACACATGCTTTGTAATTGAAAGACACTCAAAGCAAGAGACTAATCCTTCAAAACCAAACAAAGAAAAGATGGATATAAGCAACTCAAATAATGTCAAGCAGACTGTAAACAGATCAATATAGGCTCCAAAAGTTCAATCCAACTGATCAAAGAAAAACTGGGCATCAAAAAATAGGACATCCTAATTCAAAACACAAATTTCAAATGGGTTCACAGCCTAGCTATAGGGTGCAGTGCGAACATTAGTGGAGTCCGCAGGATAGACACAGGTAGGGTGAAAACATCTCGCACTGGATTACACAGTAGGGTGCGAACTCAGATGATTCTCATAGGCCACTAAAGGGTACAGTGCGAGAATGTCTGTAAACACAAAATTTGGAAAAAGGACAAAAAAATTGAGTGAACTTTCAAATCCAGAGAGTCTTGATGGATCTCCCACAGACTCAGAGACTAGAAAACAAGCAATCAAAGCAAGGGAAACTAGACTAACTAGGAAACAATCCATTCCCCAATGGAGTCGCCAATTTTGTTATTGGATAAATCCGTAAGTGCGGACACAAACCGATCTCCCTAGATCCACCTGGATCTAGAACAAAGCAAGATAGAATATGACTCTTTCCCTGGATTCTAACCATTGAATTAAGTAGGAGGCAAGAACAAATAACATACCTTATGATCGCTTCCTTTGGTCTTTGTTGCTCCCGCTTTTCTCCAGTGTTCTCGTACAGTCAAGACCAAAACAATACAAACCAACCGAAGTGAAGAAAGCACAATCTATTCAACAGTCGATCTATGTATATGATCAACGAGTTATATAATAAAGTGGAACTAACTTTATGGGAAAGGGACATATTACTGTATCATATTAATAGAAAGTAAAGATTACAACCTGAGCCTTGATGTTGCAAACTTCCTTTCAATGGCCCTTGGCTCTGACACACACACTTGCTCACTTGCATGAAGAAGATCAACCACCTTTGATAAACTTGCTATAGTTCTTAGCTGCTGTAGCATCAGTCCTTCACACAATCTTTCACCAATTCTCCAATGAATCTTGCTTAACCTTGCTTGCTTAACCTTTTCCATGAGAATTCACTCAATATATAGGAGAGAATGAATTGGTTACTTCGATAAGAATGATCCCAAAATATCAGGGAATCCAGTACTAGGATAACCATTCGAATGCAATCTCATCCTTCTAGAATATTCCTTTCTAGAAGCTTCGAGAATTCATCTTTTTCCCTTCTTAAGAAAGAGTTCACACCCTAGCAGTTCAACACAGTGTGAACTTCTCGCACTCTGGCTTAAGGCAGCCTGCAAGAATCATGCATTCTCGCAGGCAAATATACTAGTAGCCTGCGAACAGTCCTAAAAAATGTGATTTCTGGAAAGAGATGAAGGTAACTTTTCTCAGGAGAAATTTCTAATGAAGAGCCTGAGTACCCCATCATCAATACATCATCATGATGACCAAAATCATGGGTAACAATCTTCCTCCTCCTATTCCTTTTAGGCTTCTGATTACTAGTAACTAGACTTTCACTAGAAGAGGGAGAAGGAGGAGAAGTATAATTCATACATGAATAACGTAAAGGATAAACATCCATTCTATGCCAATGACATACGGTTAATATTTGAGAATGATCATGATAAATTGGTACATTTGGAGTGGTCCAAAACCAAATTGATAGTCTTACATTCAACGCAGGAACGTTCAAAGTGGCCATCAAGGGGGCACCAACATTTACAAAGAAAGGAAAAGCACAATAATTCCATTGGGAAGGGATCCCTTGGTTGGTATCCGAAATAAATTTGGCCATAATAATGTTATTCATAGGTTCATCCCTTGTGGGATTGTTCATGTTCGAAAAAATATCACACATTGACTCTGGCAAACCAGTGGTATAAAAATCCATTCCTTCTAGGAGGCGGGTCCAGACTTTCAAAAGAAATAATAGAGGTCCTTCCCAACCATTGGAGGGTTTGGTCAGCCACCTTGAATCAACAATCCAAAAATGGTGATATAGACACAACCTAAGGCCAACATACAAAGAATAACTCCTCTAAAAAGTCCCAGTAGAAACATCACAAGCAAAACATTTCTCCAAAACTTCAGCCTAGGTGGAAAAGTTATTGAGTCCAAAGCAATGAAAAAGTGGAAAGGAACCTTCCAGATACCAACACGGGTTGATCAAGTATTGATATTTATGAACAAATTAGGAGTGAGAAGTAGTTACCCTGACCTCCACTTACCATCCCTACCTGGTGCAAGTAACCCTAACTTTAAAGAGAAACCTACAGGGTTATTGATAGCATGATATGACATCTGCCTCAGGTACCATGGAAAATCCCCTGTAGTCATCTCTGAGATACCTAGGAAAATCAACGAAGGATACCAACATGCAGTCAATGTCCAGGGGGTGTAGTCAATAGTCAAGATCAAAGATATGGGCAGGGTAACAAATCATAAAGCTTTGAAAGCGTCACCTCTCACAAAGGTAAGGGAAGTAGAGAAACCTCCAAATATGATCTCTCCACTATGATTAGTCAATATTTGGAGGGGTAATATCCCCGACTCTCCTTCACATGACCTCATGTTTAATTCATGTGTTTGAGGAGGCTCTTGACTATACCTATACAAAAATTGGATTTGATTCTCCCTATCTCAGACTCCTGTGTTTTTTACCATACTTGGAGAGCTATATCTCCAATCCTAATCCAATCCCCTAACCCTAAACTTGTTTTTGAACCCTAGAAACAAATTCTATTATATTTTAAATTTAATGTTTGTTTTAGTAGTTGTTTTTTACTCAAAGGGTATGAAAGTGAAATTGATGTTTTTTGAGACTATTGTAAAAATGAATCTTATAAGAACACAGGAAAATAAAACTTTTACACTATTTATTCAATGAAAAATAGTTTCAAGAAAGAAAAATTCATGAACAATCTTTCAAACCTTGAAAGGAAATCTTTTCTCTTTCTAGCGCAAAATGCACAATGCAACCTTTTGAGAAAAGAAAAAGAAGAAAAAAAAAGGATGTTCTTTGTTATTTTTCCTTTGAAATGATTTGAATATGAGAAGAAAACAAATCCTATGATAATAACTTTTTATTTCTAAAAAATGAATCAAAACAATGCAACATAAAGAAAGAAACCTAACTAGTTGAAAACTAGGGTTTTTTCATTTTCTTCTTCTTTCTTCCAAAGAAAAAACTAACGAAAGATGCTAAGAGAAATAATTTTTTTTGGTTTATGTTTGAAAAATACAACTAAATCACAAAATAAAAGTCTTGAACTCAAATATAGACTCAAAATAAAAAAAAAATGACCATAGTAGCGACCACGAAATCGATATCCTGAGAACCAGACTAATCTTATAGTGATGCAATCCAGGGGATAAAGGGGGGAAAAGATGGATAGATTTTTTTTCCTATTCAAATTTAAGGCCTTACAAACCTACTATAGGACAAAATTTTTTTTGGGACCAAACTCCCCAAAAAAGACCCCCAAACAAGTCAAAACAAGGTTGAAAAACAAGCAAAAAAGTCACTTTTTTGGAGGTGTAGGCGATTTTCTCCATTGTAGGTCATGTATATAAGCTTATATACATGACCTATATGACTGTATGGATCATGTATGATATACATTCATACCTTGGACTTCTACAAGGAGCGTATGTACACGCTTTGGCCTTCTACAGGGCACGTATGTACATGCTATGGTCTTCTACATGGTGCGTATATGTCCCAACACGTAAATTTATTTTAGGATGCATGTACGTGCTTAAATACTATATAAAAGTAGTGTATTTACACATATGTTGTCAAAGGAGAACGTATATACTTAGAAAAACTTGAAAAAATTAGTTCTAAATCCCAAAGCACAAAAAGCAACAAAGAGATCAAAAGAAAGAAAAAAATAATGGAAACCAAAAAGAAAATCCAAGAATGACTCATGCGATCTAGGAAGAACCTATAGTACCACAACCCAACTTCCAGTGATCTGAATAGAAGAGAAAAAATCAATCCAAAAACATGTACCCAGTTGACTTATTGGCAAGCAACGTATGTACGCAGTTGTGTTCAAGCAAAGTTGTGTATGTACACATCTGTACTCAAATAAACACACGTACCCCCAGTAAAAACCACTCAAACTTGAAAGAAAAGGGGTTGGAAGACTCAAGAAGGATTTACAAAATTAAGAGAATGCTAAATAATGGTCAAAGACACAGAAAAATATTCAAAATAAATGCAAACCACAAGCACCCCTAACGACCCAAAAAGGGAGAATCCCCAGCGAAGTCATCAATTATGTTACGAAAAGCAATGTCCTATGGCTATGGGTCAGGGCCACAATAGAGTGATACCCTAAATTTCCACTCTTAGAATCAAATCAAGTAGTAAATTGAGAATAAATACTTTGCAATAAATAACTTTCAAGGGAGAGAGAAGAAAACAAACATGGACTTCGACATTTGATGTTGATCCCACATGAATATTTTTTCTCCGACACTCTTCTACAATAACCTTTGAAATATCCTACACACAAAGATATAAGAAACTAAAAATAGGTAGTTATCTGATAATCAACTAAAGCATGAACATTACAATTTGCATAAGAGTTTCAAATTAAGAGTTATAGAATATACTTAAAACATGAATCAACATATGAAATTGGATGAGAACGAGAGATATTTTATTATGAAAATCATAAAAAGTTGGTTACAACCTGTAATCATTGTGGCACAGTCCTAAAACTGGGCTCCAAGTTCCTCTACCTAAGGCCATAGATGATCAACAATACCTCCAATACTTTGTTCTCAAATAAGTCTAAGGAAGGCAAAGGCTTTCTTCCTGACAAGATAGGGAGAACAAAACTTCTGAAAACAAGGGTTTCCATATGGAAGGGACAATCTCATATGCAAGGGGAAAAGGGAACTTGCAATACTGAGTTAAAATTAACAACATGGGTTGGATGGGGATGAAGGAGATGAGGCGGAAGTGGCCTCATAACTAGATTTAACAATACTCCTCAATGGGTAGGGGGTTCTAAATTATAGGATATAAAACCTGAGGGTGGGTTAGGGAGGGGAACTATGTTTCATCGAGAAGAGAGGATAGTGTGTCTAATGGGGAAATTAGGTCAAAGGACTTTCACTCTACGATATTGTCTCCTATGAGAAGATATAGTTTCCTAAGAAAAGTATCACCCTAACAAAAGGATTATCAAAAGGATAATAGAAAGAAATGGTGAATTAAAAAAATACTAATCAAACACACACGCTACATGCTCAGGTAGTGCATAAGTGGTTTTAATTATGTATGAAAACGTGAATAAGGCCTAACTCAAGCAACTTCATCTCATAAAAATAAAAAGACTCTAGCTTATAAGATCAACTAAAAGTGCTCAAACAAAGCCTAGACTATGGATGGGGGATTTCCAAACAAATAAAAATAAGGGGATATGAGGTCCCCTAGGTAGCTGAGTGAAGATGCAAAAGAGACAATTATAACCATGGGGTAGTGGGTAGTGAGAGGTCTGAAAGGCCCAAATAAATTTGTCTCAGGTGCCCTCCCTACTAAGAGACCCACTTGGGTAAGCACACCTAATATTGACCACTAAGATACCTCTTCACATACATGTGTAACATGTTACCTTGCCTTCATGATGAAATCAAATGGTATGGGGATATTTAATAGTGAAAGAGAAAGGAGTCTCAATCATACCTTTGGTATAGACCTTGGCATTATCCACTCTGAAAGAAAACACTTGTTATTGAATGGGTTAGGATCGTGTCCAATACACATTATTTTATTTCCCTTGAAATTCAAACTCTATTTTTCAATATAAATGACCAAGGGGACTTATTTGGATTCATATCCCCAGGGTCCTAACTTAACTACAAATTATTTTTCGGTGCCCAAGGGAGCTTAAATGTGTGTTAAATTAGTGGTTAATTTTAAGGTTGAGCTTGGTGTAAGGAATCACACATATTTCTTAGGGTGTGATTTGTGTGGTTGTGATGTGACAAAAATTAAAAGACTAAACAATGCTTGAAAATGAATTAAAATAAAATCTAAGTAAATATGTAAGTAAGTAATAAAAATGAAAGTACTCAATGTTGATCTTTCCTTTGATTTAAATTACTTTTCTAAAACATAAATGACTTGTTGATAATTCAGATTCCATAAACATAAATAATTCTTTTGAAGCAATCTCACATTCAAGAAGGTTTACTAAGGAAAATACCTCTACTGGAAGGAAACAATTAGGGGTTCTATGAGGGATTTATCTTTTTCCTAATGGTTATGCAAATATGAATTAACATGTTCTCTATAAAAACTAATAAAAATGGCCTATAGATGCAACAAACAACTAACAGACAGGGAAATAGAACTACCTACATGCACCTTCTTATATGCCTCTTTTTTTTCAAATTAATAATTAAATGCACAAAATAAAATAACCCTGCATGAGTAAAAAACAAATGACATGCAAGATTAAAACCTACTATAGTGAAAAACTAGAGAGAAAAATCCTCAAAAAATCACTTGGAGGAAAGGTACTGAAACCCTCTGGTGTTTGTTCCTCAATCCTATGGATTTTTTTATGATTAAAAATTATCCTACAATATCATAACTAAATAAGAATTTATAGGCCTTAAAAATCACTATAAAGCCTCAAAAAAGCATGGGAAATTCAAAAAACAAAAGTTTTTGGCCCCTGTAGAAACTTACTTGAACATGTGTGTGTCCCTTATAGAAATTGGGGTTGGTTCTTGTATTTTTTGGCCAATGCAGGTATTGGGCCTAGTTTATGTATTGGTCAACACACAAAGTTCTCCCTATAAGTGCATTATCCCCTCAGAGGTCTTTTGCACTTGTGAGATCAACTTTGTGGGATTCCTAAAGGGTTTCCAGCCCCTATTTCATGTAAACACGACACAAAAGATACAAAAAGTTAGAAATCCCTAAAACCCTCATAAAAATCAAATAAAAACAAAGAGAAAACCAGCTACCCACACACTCACAACCAAGGATCTTAGGATTGGCTCAAATCCCCAATGGAGTTGCCATTCTGTTGGTGCAAACCTGCAATAGGGGTTATCAAATTTGCAAATCTTGTGGTTTCTTCAAGATAAAAAAAATTGTTAGAAAAAATAAAATCCCTAGTTTTAAATGGACATATTTACTCTCAAATCTATGCTATTCTTCAGGAAATAAATGAAATGTAGCAAAGAAAGGAGAAAGAACAACAAATACATCAAAGAATAAATGAATAATTCATTACCCAAATGGAAAATATTTACAACAACACTTGTGGAGAAAACCCATAAAGATGTTGATAACCTTGTGGCCTCTCCTTGGGAGGGTTGTTTGAGTTCCCTAAGTTTGTGGCTGCTCTCTCCTATGCTAATGGCTATAGATGATGGATGCAACAAGAAAAGGATTGTTAAGAAACTAGGGTTTTATGAACTGTGGAGCAAATTGAATGGAAAAGACACCCACAGTGGAGAGAGTGGAGAGAAGAAAATTCTAAGTGAAAAATGAGTGAGATTATGAGATGGGGGAAAACCCTCTTACATTTATAGGAAAAAAAATGAATTTTCTCTCATTATTTTTATTTTTTAAATAAAATTGAGAGGCAAAAGTCATAAAAAGGGGCTTTATGACTTTATTACATGAAATTAAATTTAGGAAAGGGGTTCCTATATGTTAAATAGAGGGGGCATGGTGTAAAAGTGTGTTTTTTTCCCCATGGTACCCATACTATTTCCAGTGTATTCCAGTGCACCTAGCATTTTGGTCTAGGTGGTCCAATTTTAGGTGATAACACTCATGGAGCCTAGGAATCCAATCCAATAATATTGGAGGAGCTTATGGCCATCTACAAGGGATGAAGATTTCTTAATTTCTCAATATCCACAACTTGGTTTTGATTGGGAACATTTTTCTCATGATTTGTTATATGCAACAAGGAACATTCTCATTAGATGTGAGGCTTATATCTGTGCTTGGTATTGTTGGGTATGTGTTATATTATTTTTATGACCAAACCTAGTGTTCATGTTGTGTTAGGTGCATGAAGGGGTCATAGGGGGATTGCATAGAATGTGTATCCCCCTTTCTCGAGGGGTCACAGGGAGAGGAGCCCCCTCTGTCTTAGGGGTCGCAAGGGGGTGGAGGAAGCACCCTCAATTTTGTTTTTGGGTTTTGGATGTCGTAGGATCCTATATATATATACTAAACAATGAAGAAGATGATGAATAAATGATTAGAGGTGCGACTCTAAATAGGTTTTTGGTTTTCCCAGTTTGAGTTTCTAGGGTCAAAAAGTGTGTGGTAAACCTTGTTACAGTGGGAGATCTACGATATCGATTCTTTAGGTGAAAATAAATGGCAAGAACTTTAAAAGTAGAGATTGAGGAATTTAATGGGAAAACATTTGAGTTGTGGAAGATCCATATGGAAGATATGTTGGTGGACAAAGATCACTGGATAACTATGGATAAGGTACTGGATCTACAAGAATGTTAATATAAGATTGGGAAAAGTTGGATCGTAAGGAGAAGAGCACAATTCAGTTGTGTCTCTCAGACTCAGTATTACTGAATGTATTAGGAGAAGATACAACCAAGGAAGTATGGTATAAGTTACGAGCTTTGTATCAATTTGAGTCCTTAGTAAACAAATTGTTCCCATGGAAGAAGTTGTACAACATGAGGATGAAAGATGGAGTCTCGGTGATAAAGAATCTGGACGAATTCAATATCATGGTAAGGCAGTTATTATATGTTGAGATTAATATTTATTATGAATATAAGTGTATCAATTTATTGTTCTCTTTACCAGACTCATGGGATAGTATGGTTGTGACCATAGATAGTAATGCAACTATTTTAACCTTCAATGATGAGGTCTCAACCTTGTTGTCAGAGGAGATGAGGTGGAAGAACATGGAAGGGCATAACACAATGAATTATTTGCAAGAGGAAGCTCTTAGGAAAGAAATAGATCTAAGTCCTCAAGTTGGAGATCTAAATGTAAAGGAATATTTAAATCTCCTAGAAAATTGATAAAGGTATGTTGGAGATGTGGAAAAGAAGGGAACTACAAGAAACAATGTAGATCTAAAAGTGTTGAGAGAGGGAAGGGATTGATGACGCCCCTTCTACAGAATCAAATACCTCAGTAGATGAAGTAGGATATGTGTACTTGGATTCTTCAAGCACACATGTAGATCATGAGGCATGATTGGTTGACTCAAGGGAATCCCTTCATATGACTCCTCACAAGGAGTAGTTTTGTGAATATGAAATGTATAATGGAGTTGATTTTTTCCTAGGTGATGACTCGAAAAAAAAAAATCATAGGATAAATAAAGTCAAGTTGAAGCTCATGGGTGGAAGGATTAGCACACTCCCTATTCTTCTGCACATCCCAGGGTTGGGCAAAAATTCAATTTCTGTAAGAAAAATGGATTTTGCAGGGGTAAAAACAATGCTTGAGAAATAAACTTGCAATATGGTTCGAGGGGTAATGATGTTGTTGAAGGGAGTTCATATTGAAACCCTATATAAGTTTCTAGGAAGCACTATCAATTATAGGTGCAACAGTTCTGTTATTCATGATATTGGAGTTAAATAAGAAAAAAATCCTACAGTCTTTGGAGAAAAGACTATGTTGCAGCATCAAAGACTAGGACATATTAGAGAGAAGGGCCTTCGAGTACTACACGATAAAGGTACAATTCAAGGTATATCTAACTACTCTCTAGATTTTTATTTCTATGAACATTTCATATATGGGAAGTAGAATCAGGTAAGATTCCCCTTTGGTGCAATGAGGGTAGGACTATAATTTTGGGTAGAGGTAGTGGATACTGCATGTTACCTGGTCAATCAATCACCCTCATCAACGTTGGATGACAAGACTCTACAAGAGGTATGGACTCATAAGAAAACCTCTCTTACACATCTCACAGTATTTCGTTGTGATGCCCATGATCATGTTCCAAAGGAAAGCATGAGTAAGATAGATAAAAGGATGAAAAATGTATCTTTATTGGGTATAAACATGGTCTCAAAGGTTATAATACTTGAAACCAAAAAACTAATAAGGTAGTGTATAGTCGAGATGTGGTATTTAGAGAAATCAAATATGTTCTCAAACATGAAGTCCTACCAAGGGAGGAATAATTAGAGAAAATGGAGACTGAGTTGAAGGATAATGAATCAAAATCTACAAAAGAACATGAATAATAAGAAGAAGATCCTCATACTCCAGTATTGGGGAGATCTGTTTGGGGAAGAAGACAACCATAAAGGTATACTCCACCCAATTTCCATTTAAATTTTTCTTTATTTATTACTGATGATGATCCTAGAAATATTAGGAAGGTAGTGGATTCAGAGGATGGAAAACTATGGGAAAATGTCATGGTTGAAGAAATGGAAGCCTCGGACAAGAATGAGACTTTGGAACTAGTGGAGTTTATGAATGGAAGAAATCCCATTGGCAACAAATGGGTGTTTAAGAAGAAGTTAAACGCAAAAGGTAAAGTGGATAAATACAAATCTCAGTTAGTAGAAAAAGGCTATTCCCACGTAAAGGGAATTGACTTTGGTGAATTTTTTTCTTCTATTGCCAAGCTAAATTCTATTAGATTTCTTTTATCTGTTGTTGTTTCTTTTTATTTTTGAAGTAGA
This sequence comes from Picea sitchensis, assembly GCA_010110895.2. Classification (NCBI taxonomy): domain Eukaryota; kingdom Viridiplantae; phylum Streptophyta; class Pinopsida; order Pinales; family Pinaceae; genus Picea; species Picea sitchensis. Next base: position 23,193 of record SNQJ01S0142749.1, read on the forward strand.
ATAGATGGATGTGAAGAAAACATTACTACATGGGGACATGGAAGAATAAATCTACATGAAGTAGCTAGAGGGCTTTGCTATGAAGGGAAAGAAAGAGATGATATGCAAGTTGAAAAAGTCCATGTATGGGTTAAAACAATCACCAAGGATGTGGTATCAAAAAATTGATACTTATATGTTGGGACTTGGATTCGCAAGGAGCAAAGTTGATCACTATGTGTATTTCAAATTAATTGATGATCATCTTATTTATTTGGTCTTGTATTAGGATGATACGTTGCTAATAGGAAACGACAAGGAGATTATCCAGGATGTGAAAACTCAGTTGTCCTCTAAATTTGACATGAAGGATCTTGGTGCTGCAAATTTCATTTTGGGCATGGAAATTAAAAGATATGGGGAAAACATGAAACTCTGGTTAAATCAGAGGAAATATGTCAAGACAATATTGCAGAGGTTTAATATGAAAGAATGTAAATTGGACATGGTTCCTATTCATGTAGGTGTAAAATTATTTATGGATTAGTGTTCAAAGACACATGAAGAGGAAGAGAACATGTCTTGTTTTCTATATGCTAGTGAGGCTGGAAGTTTGATGTATGCAATGGTTTTTAATAGACTGGACATTGCACATGCAGTGGGAGTTTTGAGTAGGTATATTTCAAATCCAAGGAAGGAGCATTGGACAACAATAAAGAGGGTTTTAGGTATTTATGTGGCTACCAAAGAAGACCATGATTGGACATAGTGTTGGACATATATGGGTTTGTTGATGCAGACTGGGCTGAAGATCTAGATCACATAAGATCTACAAGTGGGTATTTGTTTAACGTGTTTGGAGGAGAAATAAGTTGAATGAGAAAAACATAGGTTGTAGTGGCACTCTCAACTACAAAAGTTGAATACATGGTAGCCACTCATGGAATCAAAGGAAAAGTATGTTTACAAAGATTGTGTTCAGGTATTGATTTGATACAACAAGTTGTAAGGATAGATTGTGACAATTAGAGTGCAATATTCCTGGTGAAGAACGAGACTTATAATTCAAAGACAAAGCATATTGATGTTCAATATCACTTTGTGAGAGACATGGTTGAAGATACGAAGGCGTTGATGATGAAGGTGGACACTTTGAATAATGTTGTAGATTCATTGAAAAATTCTTGGAGCACCGAGAAGTTCTCTTGGTGTAGAGAAACAATGGACATTTTCTACCTTGGATTTTTGACTATGTAATCATGTAGCCTCCTGTATGCAAAGAAAACAACAAGCGGTAAAATGTTGGGTATGTGTTATATTATTTACATGACTAGAACTAGTGTTCTTTTTGAGCCGAGCATGTTGGGGGGTCACAAGTGGGCTAGAGTTCAGGGGAAGTGCCCCCAATTTTTTTTTTT
>SNQJ01S0142750.1:0-10077 GCA_010110895.2 Picea sitchensis
AGTAGGAATGTTCAAAATCGTGTACAAGGAGATGGTCAAAGAATTGGACATAATTGTATCGCAGGAGGAACTATCTCAACAACAACGTGATTCAAATGTATGTAATCATTGAATTTTTTTATTAGGTACAAATACTTAATTACACATTAAATACTAATTTTCAAATATTCTATTATAGAAAATAAAAGAAAATGGAACTCATTATGTACATAAAATTGGATGGCAAGGAAGAAAAGGGTTGATAGCAAAGTTTGTGAGTAATTGTTATTTCCTTATAACAACTTACGCTTTTTTTTGTACATTTTAAGTTGTTTTACAACACCCATCCTTGAATGTCTTCAAACAAGCGCTAACATACAAAGAAGAGTCATTAGAAAAATTGATTGACACTAAGTTAATTAAGGGTTGTGAGTATATGTTGGCGGCATATCAAAAATTAATTGTTGAGTTTGTAAGTATAATCTATGTTGTTTTACATCCATGATTTTATAATTAATGAAAATAAAATATTGCTTTATATTAAATCTATGATTTATTATGGGGTATAAAACTTCCAGGAAACAAAGTATGGAACTGAGGCAATAGAAGAATTGTTGAAACAAGGCATGAGATTTGATTTTGAAAATATGTGTATGATTCATGAGTCACTTCTTGCTTTGGAGGTATGTCACTTTTCAATTTACATTCATGTATATTATTTATTTCAATTTTCATTATTATCACCAATGTAGATAGACTCGTGACAGTTTATTTTTATGTTTGTAGATAGAAGTTCAAGAAGAATAAAGCAATCGAGACAATCAACCAAACATTCAGCAAAATAACCCAAGTCATGGAAGTAGCTCCAGCACTAACAACAACTCCATTGAATAATGATGACCAATATATTTGGATATCAATGCAAGATGCAATTGTAGTTTTTTGAAATAATTGTCAATCAGACATTTTTATTTAATATAATGGACATAGTGTCCTAATTGAAAGACAAGGGATTACCGATAAGTGTCCCATTTTGTATGACAAAGACCCTCTTATTAATATAATAAAATATGTTTTAATTTATTCTATTGTGTTGTTCAATGTCACTATGAACTGTTACATAGTTGATTGAATATATGGATGACTAAATATTATAATGAAGAGATGCAAAATCTGATGATATAAAAAATTAATCCAAACATTATATCCAAATTCACTAATCAAAATATAAGATATATGTAATTTTTTTGATAAATAAATGAATTAAAAAATAACAATAATTGTACTATCACAAGTCGATGTTTCTCTGTGTATTTTAACTATTAATATAATTGACGTGTTTAATATTAAAACTCATCAGTGCATTTTATGTGAAATTCGCACCAGTTCTTTTATGAAATCAATTAGCATTGGTTTCAATATTAATTTAATACCACAAAATTATATTAAAAAAATGGCCACCGGTGCATTAATCTTGTACAGAGCACCAATGTGTATGTGTTATTGGTACGCATCTGCGCTATTGTGTTATTGATAATCATCAGGTATTGTTTGTTACAGAAACACACCGATGATTTCAATTTGTAATGCACCGGGGTTTTTTTCCCTGTAACACACCGATGCATATTATTTTATAAAACATCGGTGACTTCTTACTAATAATGAACCAATGCATTATGTGAAGAAATCTCCAGTGCTTGATTATTTTTAACTCTCCTGATGAGTTTTTTTGTTAAAGCCTCGATGCTTATAAGACAAATGCCCTGGTGCTTAAGTATTTTACTTCCCCGGTGCTTAACGTTAAGTTAACCGCAACAGTGTTGTAGATGTATGTACACATCAATGATTGTGCCTTTTAAAAATGCATCGATTTGTAAACATCTTCTAACACTCCAATCGCCCATATTTTTTTAGTTATAATCAACTTTCGTTATAGTATCAACAAAAACATCCGCTATCCATAACAGATGTTGTAGCGGATTTTTTTTGCTAATTTTTTCCAATTGTCTAGCACTAGAAACCTTTATTATAACCTCCCCTAAAAGGTATTTTCCTTGTAGTGTCGCCTTAAAATTAATGGTTAAGATTGTCCCTTCGTCGAAGTCGCATTTGGATCCAATCCTCAAGCACTCTGATGGTGCACCTTCGATAGATGATCCACATTCCATCACGCCATCAAACATATCCTGATAGATCAACTACCTAGATTTGATCCGTAACCTTAGTGCGCCAACTCAACATTACATGTGGCCTACCAGTAGAGCATTGTCAGGGTCAATCATAGATTTCCATGTGGACACATGAAACACTCCATATACATAGGTAATTATCTTAAATCTGGGTCACACATGTCATGCCTAGCTTCCATGTTAGCATTGTTGCTGGCCAATAGAAAGCCACCGCTTGTCTAGGCTGGCATCAACCCAATAATGTTTGTTCCTTAGTTGATTTTTGCACTCAATTATAGCTAGATCAATGACTCTTTGTTATCCTCAGATCTTCGATGGATAGTCCATATTTGGTTTTAGCGACTCTTTGGAGTTCTTTTATTGGAGTCTTGTTTGAACATGATCCTTCATCACTCCAAATGGGGCACCTGTGATCAACGGTCCATATCTAATTCAATGCACCTCCAATGGATGACCCAGATGTCATTGCACCATCAACCATGTCCTACCAATAGAGAATTGTCACAGCCAACCAAAAACTTCCATGTGGATATGTGGAACCCATTGGATGCACAGGTTAATATATTGAAACCAGGTGACACATGTCCTACCTATCTGCCACATCAGTGACAATGTGGACTAGTGATCTAGATTAATTTTCAGAACAAAATGAAGAAGAGATATTAGAATGAAACACTCATGAAAATTGTCAGAAACAGAGAAATGCAACAATACATGATTTCTATTAATGAAAGAATTGTAAAGAGACTGTAAAAATATAGAGTGCAAGACTCGCTAGAATGGTGGCATGTTTATCTCTGAGAAGAGACGTGACAACTACGCTCATTCGCAAGAAGATGATTACAATGAGGCTCTAAAAAAAATTTCATGATAACCATGAATGCCAAAACCTTAGACATCCAAAAACCTAACCCTAGGAGATAAAACACCAAAATTCATGTGGGCCTCGTTTGGGTAAGTTAGTATATTAACTTTCTAGGGTCATAACATTTGCATACGATCTCCGTTTTAGGTGGATGATAGCCCGTTGGAAAGGTATTTTATACAACTAAGCATTACATCATCAAACTCTGACTCCGTTTATAGTTTGACTGTGGTGAGTCAAAATAACATTGTTTAGGGCCTCAAAACAGCCCTGGAAGTACAACAAGATGTGTTAACATGAAAACATACAAAATAAACTTGTTGGATTAGGTGGGAGGCCACTAGTATCCACCTGGAATATGTGTAGGGCTTCACACAACCCCGAAAGCGTAAATCTCACAATTACAAAGAAGTACAGAGGAACGTGTTGAACTGAAAATTGACAAGAGGAGCCAATTGGAATAGGTGGGTGGCCACCAATATCCACCTAGATCAATTCTCCCCCCTTAGAAAGGGATGGTCTTCATTGTGTTGAGTGCCCAGGGAAGAGGGGAAAGCATTTTCTAAATCTGGATCATGGCGAGTTGCATGCTTTGTTGGAGAATTTGTGATGCTTGGTCTATGGAAGACTGTCACGGGCTTGTTGCTAGCAGGGTTGAATATGCTCCACCAATTTTTTGTCTTTGGGTTTCATGGGGCATTGTGTAGGCACCATTCTAGGTGAAGAAATATTACATTTTTTTTTGGATATAAGGTATTGAGGCTACAGTGGTTATAGTGGTCTTATGTGCATCCTTTGAACAGACTGTGAAGATGATGAATTTTTCACTATGAGAGATTACCTTGCGGCATTGTTTTGGTGGATCAGTAGTCAGAAATACCTCTGATATCCTATAGAGATTACCTCCCAGAGTAATAATGACACCTCGGGGTCTAGGATCATATAAAACATGACGTATCCACATATATGGTTGGCCCAAAACAACATCACAAACATCAATAGGGGAAACATCACACACTACCTCATCCTTGAAGGGTTGGATTCCATAGGATAGGTGACAATGTTGGCTGACACGGAGATCGCATCCCTGGTGAAGCCACACGATGTTGTATGGTTGTAGGTGTGGTATTTTCGACAACCCCAACTGTTTGATGGCCTTAGCTGATATGAGGTTATTTTGGATGTCGTTATCAACAACGAAATGCAATAGGGTCCCCTTCACCCACATCTATGAATGGAATAGGTGCTCCCCCTCTTCGGGAGCTACTAATTCTTCTAGTTGAATTTGTGTGGTTGTGACAGTAGCAGTGGGGTCTACGTCGATGATCTATATGTTTTCAATATTTTCTGGACCGGATTTAGAATCAGGGTTTGGATCCCTCGACCACAATGACTGTTTTGAGCGAAATTGGTTGGTCTTGTGCCAAGGGGTTTTGTGGAAGTCACACCACTTCCCAGTGTCATTATTCGTATTTCATTTACCATTTTTGTCCTATGTCTTGGACTAGTTGTCTAGAGGTTGTTGGTTAGGGTCGTCTTTATCATGCTTTGGTTGTGGCACAATTGAAGGCCTAAATTCCCATTTGTTCTAGTGCCTAAATTTTTTCTCGATTTTAATAGTATATCGATAGGAAACTCCCAATGATGAGATGTTTAGGAAATCCATTTAAGTTTTGATGTACCTATGCAGAGCCCCATGGTATTTTAGATCTAGATGTCACTTAGAGTCTTTGATACCGAGCTTGGTGCAGAAGGTATGGAAAGTATTTGTTAACTCTGGAACTATATGGCTCTTCTCTTGCTGTAGTGTGGCCCATATCGTGTACTTATCTTCATAGTTATCAATAGGATAGTACTTTTCTTTGACTGCATCCACAAAACAATCCCAAGTGGGCTCGACCCCATATATTCTAGATTCCTTTGTGGAACTTTACTCCTAGTAAGTTTCCCACCAATGTTTAACATGGGGGAGAGCCTTGAGGAGTGAGAAGGTGATCTTTTCCCTATCAAAATTTTTTTTAATAGAGAAATAACCTTCTAATAGATTTATCCATTTTTCTAGGGCATCTGCATCTATATGACCTTCAAATATGGGAATATCAAAATTAACTTGTACTCTGAAGGGAGAGCTTCCTTCAAAATGGTCACTTGATGAATATATGCATGTTGATATCGGTAGGTGTTGAAGGATTTGTGAAAAATTCTCCATCATTTTGTCCCTCCGTCGCGCAAGAGATTTCTCAAGAAATAGGTTAATAGAATATTTTTCTACTTCATTTTTCTTTTATGCCACCATCAAGGGTTTCTTAGGCGTGCAAGAGTGATTTTCCTCAAGAGAGATAAGATCGATACCCAACCGGTTATACTTAGATCTTATCAAGGACATTCGTTGAAAAACGATCAAGAGCAGTATGCTCTGATACCACTGATCCAGATTAATTTTTGGAATGAAATGGAGAAGGGATATTACAATCAAACAATCATGAAAATTGTCAGAAATAGAGAAGTACAACAACACTAGATTTCTATTAATGAAAGAATTGTAAAGATACTGTAAAAATATAGAGTGAAAGACTCGCTAGAATGGTGGCATTTTTATTTCTAAGAAGAGATGTGAAGACTGAGCTCATTCGCAAGAAGATGATTACAACGAGGCTCTGAAGGCCTTTTTATGATAACCATGAATGAAAAAACCTTATACATTCAAAAACGTAACCCTAGGAGATGAAATGCCAAAAGTCATGTTGGCCTTGATTGGGTAAGTTAGTACATTAACTTCCTAGGATCATAAATTTTGCATACGATCTCTGTTTTAGGCACGTGATAGCCCATTGGAAAGGCCTTTTAGAGAACTATGCACTACCCCATCAAACTTTGACTCTGTCCACAGTTTGACTGTGGTGAGCCAAAGTAAAATTGTTTAGGTCCTCAAAACGACCATGGAAGTACAACAAGATGTGCTTACATGAAAACATACAAAAAAAGCTAGTTGGATTAGGTGGGAGGCCACAAGTATCCACCTCGAAGATGTGTAGGGATTCACACCACCCTGGATGTGTAAATCTCACAATTACAAAGAAGTACACAAGAACATGTTGAACTTAAAAATGACAAGAGGAGCTAGTTGGAATAGGCGGGTGGCCACCAATATCCTCTTGGATCAACCAGTGAGAAGGCGCCACATGTCTAGGGTGACGTCAGTGTATTATTGTTCATGCCTTACTCGTTTCTTTATTTTGGTTGAGCCTAGGTCAATGGATCTCTTGGTTTTAGTGAAATATCAATGGTGTAGATCATGGTGGACATCGTCAGCAACGACACATGGGAGAACTTCCCCGATACCTAGAGTAAAGTCGACGATGATGGTGTCGTCACTGAAATATAGAGAGGAAACAACTTGGTATCGAAGTGGGGCACCATCAAGGCCAACCATCAGCTTCCAAGTGAAACCATTCTCTCTACCACATAAGCATTAATGTGTGCTCATATAAGGTCACCATGTGTCTAGGGTGATGTCAACAATGGCATCTACCAAGTTTAAAGGATTCAAGTTGGGGTAATGAGCAGATTGACGATCTATGTTTGATCAAAGTTATATGCAAATCATTGATACTTTGATCATCGATACATTGAGTGTCAAGGTTGTCTTCTGAAGATGTGAAGTCTCGTGTTTAAAGATTGACGACTCCAATTTTTTGTTGAACTCGATTCGACGTTGGCTGAGTCTCACGATTTGTAGAGTTATATTTCTATTGCCTATCCATTAGAGAAAATATTTGTAGGTTCTCTAAGGGACCAAATGGAAATGATGTTTTATCCTGCAAATTTCCAGTTGTTCCACGATCTCAACATAACAAAATTCCTACAAGTGAAAGTAATTATGTTCTACCAGAGAAAAACCACTCAAGAATAAAGAAGATGGAAATGGTTTCAATAAGTTGGAAGTGGTTTCAATAAGCATTTTAGGGCATGAGTGAAAGGAATAAACGATAACACATGCACCCATCTTCAAGCTCGACACTTTGGGGAGTTTAAGAGTTTCTTGTAATCATAGTTATTCAACCATAGAAACCTTGAGCACAGTTAGTTGGTAAATGCAGTAGGAAACTAGAGATTCATCACATGCATTTAAGTTTCAGTTTGTAATTCCTCATTCTATTGTATATTTGTTCTGGTAAAGAATATCCTCCCATTTTGTTTTTTCATGTATCAAATCTGATTTATAAAAGCTCAAACAACATATTATACCTTGTGTTCAATGTTACTGTGTGATGTTTAATCCTGATATAGAAATGATTTTTTGTAAATGAATGACCATTTCTTATCAATTCTTTGTGCATTTAAATGATATGCAAAGGATACCTCCTTGGATTTGAAAGTATGCAGATGTTAATTGTTTGAAGCATGTGCTTGTTTATCTGTTTACACTTGTCAAATCTGTTGAATTATTAATTGCTCAACACGTTGTTCATTTCCCCTAGGCTACAAGATTCATTCTTAACAGTGACCTGTATGTGTGTTTTGTTCTTCCTCTAACCCATCGTTTCATCCTCCTTTTAGCCTTGATTGTTGGAAACACTCGTAGCTATATGCCTCTAATAGTTGAGATCATTTGTCATCTGAGATGAGATTGTTTAAGGTCGTATAATTTGAAAAGGGAAAGAGAGAGAGAGAGAAAAAAACTTCCCAAATATTGCACAATTATTTTATTGCAAATCTGTCTTTAAAATTCATCTTGAGTCTTGGCCTTTGGGGTTCTTCGACATCATTCCAACAATATCTCGGAACATCTCGAGGGATAACACCCACTAATTAGTCCAAAATTCAAGACAAACAAAGAATGGATTGTGATTGCAATATCATGCTCCTACAGATAATTTCAAGGCCAAGGTAAACCTTACTACAACCATCCATAAACAAAAAATCAATTAATCTATTTTTCTCCGCTTCATAAAAATACAAATAAAAATAATTTCCTAGCTTGTTCTTTAAATTTTATTGTCAAGGACAAGTTGATCCTTGGGATTTATAACTATATATCCATTTGCACCTCATGATATTTTTCACTTTAGTTTTTTGCAGCTAAATTTTTTATTTCACTAGCATATTGCAAGGTGTTTTTGCATATACAATTTTGTTACATAAGATCTATCATCAGATGTGGCATGAATCCTCACTAAAGGGTTTGAAAAAACAAATACTTTCCATTTGTAACCCTTCATTGTTATTCCATATCTGATTTATTATTTTATCATTGGTTTTATGGACTAAAAAAAGACAATTTCCAGCCAGGTTTTGACCCTGGGGGGATTTCACCCATGTTCGTTGGAAGTAGTTTCTATATTGTTGAAAACTCCATTTGACTTATAGATATGAAATTTTAGGCTATTTTGATTATAACGAAATAGTTTTCCTACCTTTCCCACCCCTAGATTTCTTGATATACTATATTTCTATACTTGTGGGTGGTAACTAAGACATCTTTAGCTTGCTATTTTTTCTGTTCTTTTATCATTTTGCAAGTATTAAAGTCTGGGACAACAATATTGCAAAGGTCCAAATCAAGGTATTCATCTCCCAATTGCTAAGGGCATCTAACACTCAACTTTGCTCTTTTCCAATGGTCACTTTTTGTAGTTGAGTGTCATTTTAGTTTGTTGGTATGCATTTTTCTGTACTTTTTTTTATCATTTCAAATCAATAAATCAAGAATTAACTCCTACCTTCCTCTTAGACATTTATAGTAGGCATTCGTCTCGTTAGGTGAAGATTTGTTTTTCTATGTTCAATTAGGGAAATCTCCAATAACTTTTAGTAGGAATTGGCTTAAAGAGTGGAAATTTGTGTCAAGGTGACAGTGGGAACTTATCTTTCATGGTACCACCTTTATCACATCCATAAGACCTTGATGAGACCACTAAATCATGTGGTAACATGCATGATTTAGATTCTATCTATTTGATAGTCAATGTTCATTTATTAAGTTTTATGGTTATTTTATTAAGATCTTTAAAATTATAATTGACATAGATGGTTAAAACATGGGACTTGTTGGAAAAATATAAGCCTTACCATTTGCATTGCATTAACTTTGCAACTACTTCTAGTTTTATAGCTAATGATTAAGGATTTATATATATTAAATATGTGATTATGAAGTTATAATATTTTTTTGTTTTTTATCAACCACTATTTTGAGTAAGTGGGCTAGTATAAATATATATACTAACACATCCAAATTATTGGACCGTCAAGATTAAAAGAAAACATAATTATTGAATACCATTTAATTTACACACTTCATCTTATTTCCAAAATAAAAATGCTTACTTATATTGGAAATTCAAAATCTATACTTTGTTTTTATTTTAAAGAATATTTATTTATTAGATCAATGTTTTATTTTAAAGGATATTTATTTATTAGATCAATGGGATCAAATACCCTTACATAAAAAAAATCTTGATGCAGTACAACACACTATTATATGAATGTGATGTGACGTTTACTGTAGGCTTAAATTCATACGAAACTTGCACCATAGTATCCATAACTAACTGAACATGCAGAACATATAAACATATAAAATAAAGGGAAAAAATGGTAGCCGTTATACATTGACAATTTCACTTTGTTTGGAGAGAATGATGTTAAAAATCATAATCTGACATCATAATATATAGTTTAAGTGGTTTTGAGTCACACTTGAAATTTATCTTAGTGATTAGGTGGGGAGTTCATGAGTTCGATTTTTTTTTTTGATTATTATTATTATTTATTTTATTTTATTTATTTATTTATTTATTTATTTTTTTTTTTGAGTTGGGCTTTTTAATCATTCTCTACCTTAAATTAAAACAAAAACATTTAAAAATAAATAAACAAAAACTAAAAATATATATATTATATTTGTGTGGCCATTTACTTGACCATTCATCTTTCCTTTTAATTTCTAAAAAAGTTACTGGCTAAAAATAGTTTAATAGTTTTTACGCCAAAAGGCGTATACCTATTAACAATGGGCAGATTTAATAGGGCTTTAGT